>JAOXOE010063071.1:12904-31415 GCA_028565055.1 Phoeniculus purpureus | reverse complement strand
TAACCACCCTCTCAGTAAAGAACTTCTTTCTAACATCCAATCTAAACCTCCCCTGACACAACTTGAGGCCATTTCCCTTCGTCCTATCATCTCTTTCACTGCTGACTCCTTTAAAAAGTGCAAAGGAATAACAAATTATACTTTTGCTCTCTTTTCTAATATAATTAAAAATTCATGAACATCAGAAGAGAACATCTCTTTAGAAGGCCATGAGCAACTGCACACATGTTAGTATCATTTTTTCCCCAACTTATGTAAAGGGATCACATACATAGGTAGTAGAACATCCAGAAGGTAAAGTGGAATAAAGAAACTGTCCACTGAGAAACACGGGGGAGGAAAGAAGATTTATGGAGAAAGAAGTGATGGAAGAGAAAGGTTCTAAATGATAACAGGTCCAGAGAAACCAGGGAAAGAGAGAAAAAATGACTCTGGGATGAGAGTTAGTGATTTAGAGACGTTCTAAACATGGCTGAGGAGCAGATCAGGTGAAACCAGATGCGTTAGTAAATAAAACTGTTTTTCACATGTAGGTTCTTTTAAAAATCTATCACTTTAAAGAAGTTGAGGAGAACGTATTAGAATAATGTTGCATCATATTGGTGGAATAAGGATGGATGGAGGAAGCTGCAGGAAACGCTTTGGAAATGTTCTATAGCTTCTTTATACAATGGTAAGTATGGGCTCCAAATAATATTGAGTAAATTGTCAATAGCCACTATACCAATGTCCACTACACAAAAAGTTTATAATCCTGATCAAATATTGTTTTCGTATTTTTGTGTTATTAATATAGTACTACTTTCTGTCATTGGCATTTTCCCTCAGTTAATCTTAAAAGAATTTTGCAGGGAAGGACAGGACAAGAAAAGTTGACAGACTGAACATTCTCGGGAAAACAATAACCTATTGGCAAAGAACAGGGGTAGTTTAGTGTAGAAAAATTCAGGAAGTGCTGAGAATAGGATGTGATGACACCGTAAAGATAATGTATCGGTGGAGTATGAAGAGGTAACAGTAAAGGCTTGGTAGAGGTGTAACAGAAGAACGAGTAACACAGGAGAAAATCACAGACTATATATTGCTAGTGAAGTACTTTATTAGTCTGTAAATCCTTTGCCAGGGTACTCTGTCCCATTCCTGTGCCATGTTTCGTAGAAAACACTTCCGAAAAGAGCTTTTACTGGGTATTTATGAGAACCAATAAGATCAAAACCCTAGGAAAGATAAGGAAGCGTTCAAAAGAAGTGGTTAACACATTACCTAAAACCATAAGGTGATACTGTAATAGGGCCTAATCCTATTTGGTTAGACAAGGCAAAGTAAAAAACTTCAATTTTAATTCATATATATTTTTAAGGTTATATACTTGTCATAGAATCACAGAATCATTAGCGATTGGAAGGGACCTCAAAAGATCATCTAGTACAATCCCTGTGCCACAGCAGAAGTTTTTCTGCTCAAAAAAAGTTCTCAGTCATCACAGTCATCTGAGGCACAAGATTCTGACTGCTTGGGGTTTCCGTTGCTGTGAAAAGGATTTCTGTCCTGCAGCTTCAAAAAAATAGAGGTGTTTTTTTTTTCCTGCAGGAGTTATACGTCTTTTAAACATCATCTATTTCTTCCAACCAATGAGGTTTGGGGAACTTTGGGGAAAGTGATGCTTTCAGTATTAGTGTCCGGTTTTATTTTTCTGTGTGTTTAAATAAAAAATAAAAGCTACAATTCAGTAATGGCAAGATAAATATGAAGTGTTTATCTATCACTGAGCAATCTATACAATTAGTCTTACGCAGATTTGTATTGTCCAGTTGGCCAAAAATTGTAATAAATATAGTCTGTCCATATTTGGAAGGATAACTTGGGCATTCCATTATACTACAAAGAAATATAACTTTATGGTGAGACACGAACAGCTCAATCTTTAAAAAAAATCAAAGGAAATGTGTATTTTCAGGTGTCTGGATAAAAGGACTCTCTAATTTCAGTGACTTCACTATTCTGTGCAGTACATTGCTCACCCACAGATTGCCTAAGGTCAGGCAGGGTGAAACAAAGCCATTAGAGTCCCATAAACTTCTCAAAGAAAAGTAAACCCACAGCTGTTTCCCAAAGATCATGAATCTGGAACGAATTAGGATGCATTCTCTTTGCTGCATATTTGACTTCAAGAGACTATCTCATCACATTGTGTTGGGATGTTTTCCTAATGTCAGGCATAAGTAGAAACTGCAGAGCTGAGCAGATTTCTCTTTCCCCTTCATCCAAGCTGATTTTGGATTTGTTCCTTTATTCTTTTAGTGTACCATAGTGTGGCAAAAATTACTTCCTTTGTTGTGCTTGTCTCTCCACCAACAACTTCACAGTTCTTTTACTGTATTCCATGTGGTGGAATACATTTTTAGATATGCTACCAGAGTAATGCTCTTCTTGCTATTTTAGAACTGCTTAGGTAAAGAACAACTGAATTTACCTGGGCAGGGAGATGGGGTGGGTTGGGGAAAATTTTGAGTCAATTAATATCGCTTCTCTCCATTATTGAACACTTACAGGTTAAAATTTTTGATTTAAAAATTAGCTTTGATTATATAAAGAAAGAGTTTTCTCTTACTAGCATTGAAGGCAGAAAATGCATTACTGACTCACATTAACTCTGCATGCTGAAAAAGGTCTAAGTGTGGTCCTAAGAGTAGCCAGCAGGATTAAATTAGCCTCAGAAATACTATGTTTTCTTGAAGGTAATTGAGAATAGCTCTTTAAACACTGAAGTCTGTATTTCCCCTGATTTGAGGCTCACTGTAGATGATATTGACAATGTTAGTAAAATTCTCTTTATTAACCTGCTCCTGTAGGTCTCAGGAGTTCTCTAAGCCTTTTGTCGGGCTAAAATGACTTAATCTTATTCTAGTTGTGGCTAAAAGCAGCTAAAAGGCAGCTCACTGTTATTTAAAGTGCTTCAGCTATGTGTACCACATACAGTACAATTCTAGCAAACATACATGGTCACTAAGTAACAAACATTACATTAACTATGGGATATTGTTATGTAATTTCTTAACAAAGAAAGAAAGTCATCAAACAGAAGCTAGGAACCAAAGATGGAGTAATTAAGAAGACTGACTCTATCAAAACACACTCCGAATTAACCCAAAACTGTTCCAGGACTGAGGTGGAGGAAATCTGGACCAAGATCAGTTCAAATCTAGTGATGTGTTTGTGATGTTAATGAGATGTCCTAGTCACCACATCCACCCCCAAGGCATCCTCTGAGGGAAGGTGGAATGTAGGTAGCACAGGGAGGACAAGGGTCATCAATAGAGTTTGTGTGATTTGTCTTAACCATCTACACAAAAATAAGTGAATGATTTTGTAACTGGGCTAGTAATAACTAAAATACCTCAACTTGGCCTTTGAACTGCAGGTTGGACTGGGATTACTGTAGAATATTTAACATGCTGGGCATCTTTGAGGATATACTACCTGACTGCCACACACTGTATTATACCTGTTCCATCACAGCTGTTATCTGAGACCAAACTGCCGAACAGTCCTTTCTCCAGTAATGACAGTGAGGCACACTGTAGTGGGTTGAACTCAACCAGCATCTCTGTTCCCACACAACTACTCACCCATTCCTCTATTCCTTAGCAAGACAGCATAGAAGAAGGAACAGCAAAAGCAAGAATCCTTCATTGAGGTGGTTATGAAACACGACAGGTTAACAAAGAAGGAAAGAGAGGCAGAAATATCTGAAATGAGTAATGTAAAATAATCACCAGGTCCTGCAAGTGGGCAGGTGTTCAATCAGTCTTGGAGTGGAAGCCTTGGAAAAACTTACAAGTGTAGACCTCCAGGTTTTGGTGGTGAGTATGATGCTATATAGTGCATAATATCCCATCAGCTGGCTCAGAACAGATGTACTCACTGTGTTCTGTCCCAGCTGCATACACATCTAGATACAGCCTACTTGCTAAGATTACTGAGTGGGAGAAACAGAAACCATTGACTGTGCAAGTACTGATCAGCCACAGCCCTCTTGCCCTTGAACTTACTAGTTCGTTAGGGACTAGGTCATTAGGGACAGTCAGCATGGCTTAACCAAGTGAAAGTCTTGTTTGACCAACCTAATAGCCTTTTATAAGGGCATAAACAGGTGAATAGATGATGACAGAACAGTGGATGTGGTCTATCTTGACTCCAGTAAGGCATTTGATAGTCTCCCACAGCATCCTCACAGCCACACTGAGACAGTGTGGACTGGATGATCGCATAGCGAGGTGGATCATGAACTGGCTGCAGAATAGAAGCCAGAGAGTCAATGAGACAGAGTCTAGTTGGAGGCTTGTATGTAGTGGAGTCCTCCAAGGGTCGGTACGGGGCCATTCCTATTCAAACTCTTCATTAATGACTTGGGTGAGAGATTAGGGTGCACTGTCAGCAAGTTTGCTGATGACACAAAGCTGGAAGAAGTGGCAGACACCCCAGCAAACTGTGCTGCCATTCAGTGAGACCTGGACAGGCTGGAGAGCTGGGCAGAGAGAAATTTAATAAAGTATATAACAAGGGTAAGTCTTGCATATGGGCAAGAACAACGCCAGGTACCAGTATAGGTTGGAGACTGAGCTGTTGAAGGGCAGTGTAGGAGAAAAGGACCTGGGGCTGTGGTGAACAGCAGGATGACTGTGAGTCACTCAGAAGACTGGTGTTTAGCAGATCAAGAGGGGTTCTTCTCCCCCTCTGCTCTACCCTGGTGAGACCACATCTGGACTATTGTGTCCAGTTCTGGGCCCCACAGTTCAAGAAGGATGTGGAGCTGCTGCAGGGAGTCCAGTGTAGAGCAATGAGGATGATGAAGGAAGTGGAGAACCTCCCTTATGAGGAGAGGCTGAGGGATCTGGGTCTCTTTATCTTGCAGAAAAGGAGACTGAGGGGTGACCTCATTAATGTCTATAAATATTTGAAGGGTGAGTGTCAGGAAGATGGAACTAGGCTCTTCTAAATGTCATCTAGTGATAAGATGAAGGGTAATGGGTGTAAGCTGGAACATAGGAGGTTCTACATCAATATGAGAAGGAACTTCTTCACAGTGAGTGTGATGGAGCACTGGAATGGACTGCCCAGGGGGCTGTGGAGTCTTCTTCACTGGAGACATTTAAAACCCACCTGGATGTGCTTCTGCGTGACTTGATCTAGGTGATCGTTCTGTGGGAGGAGGATTGGACTAGATGATCTTTCAAGGTCCCTTCCAATCCCTAACGTTCTGTGATTCTGTGTGAGTTATCAGCAGCTCTTTATTAGTAAGTTGAAAACAAGGCATCATAGGCTGCTGTGAAGGAAATTAACTCCATTTCAGCCAAATCCAATAAAAAAACCTACAGGAGAATTTCGCAAAAAAACACGTATAGGCACATCACCAAAATACTCTCACATCCAAACATGCTCTGTTCAGGGACTTCCCAAATAAATGTTTATTAATCTTTCTCTTTTCCAGCAGTATAAATTGAATTATGCTCCTGTATTGATGTGTATATGTGCTGGAATTTAACTTTGATGTATTATTTTAAGGCAAATCAACTTATTTTGCTGCTGTCGCTCAACTTTGAAGAAAGTATTTTTAACTTCTTTTTGATTTATGACAATATTCATCTTGAAAGTAATCTACAGCATAATCAAATGATGTTCTTCATCACTGAAAGTTTTGGGTCTACATCCACAGTTACTACGACTGCTAGGTATTATGTGAAGCTATTACTTGGTTTAATACCACTGAAATCAAAATTGGTTTTTTGAAGACCAATTAATGGATAATAAAAAATAAAAAATAGTGGTGTTACACTCCACATGAATTTCTACTGAAATAAAATTATCTTCTATCTTAACAATTACTTTTGGCTAATGTCACTAAGGGAGCCATTAGAATTCATTTTATGCTGTGTCAGGTATGAAATTCTACTTTGTAAGACATGAGATTAGCAAAGTTGGATCATATTAGACTAAAATGATGTTCTTTTTTCTAGACAAAGTAAATTATATAGATCTAATCTATGTGAACTTTGATATAAATACAGTATTTAATGTACAGGAATTCTACACAAGACAGCATTAATAAAAACACTGGGGAACATCTACATCACCTGAAACGGAGATTCCAGTGACCTGCTTTGAAACTGAACTCTCAACCTCATTAATGTTTATGAGTATGTGAAAGGTGAGTATCAGAACGATGGAGCCAGGCTCTTCTCAGTGTCGTCTAATGATAGGGACAAGGGGCAATGGGTGTGAGCTGGAACAGAGGAGCTTCTACATCAATATGAGAAAGAACTTCTTCACCCTGAGGGTGACGGAGCACTGCAACGGGCTATCCGGCAGGGTTGTGGAGTCTCCTTCTCTGGAGCAGCTTGATCTAGGTGATCCTGCTGAGGTACGGGGAATTGGACTAGATGATCTTTCAAGGTCCCTCCAATCCCTAATGTTCTATGATTCGGTGACTCTGTGACTGAAAAATGTTAATAAAATTACAGATAAGTGCTGATACCAATGCTGTGGTAAGAAAAAAAAGAGGTCTATTCTAAATGAAATTTGCTGGTAAGGTAGAGATGGAAGTCTTAAATTTATGTTGGAGGAATCAAAAATATGCATTGTCTTAGTACAGTGATAATATAAAAGGTAGTGATCAAAATGTATTGTCATACTTTTAGAGGCAAATAGTGGAGATCATAGGTTGGACCCAGCTAATGAAATGACAACTTGGTTGTGAAAGGCTGAACTGCCAGTTGAAAGGCTAACCTATCTCTAACACTTATGAGACAAAGAATAATTATACTAACAAGCCTTAGGAATAGAAAATAGAAAAGCTTTCCCCATAGAAAAGCTATCTGCATTTTTATTTAACTGATCACACTTTCCTGAGGAAGAGGAGTCTTAGGGGAGACCTCATTGCTCTTCACAATTATCTGAAAGGACATAGCAGAGATGTTGTTGCTGGCCTGTTCTCACAGGTCATTAGTGACAGAACCAGAGGGAAGGGCTTCAAGCTTCAATAAGGTAGGTTTACTCTGGACATCAGGAAAAATTCTCCACAGAGAGAGTGGTCAGGCACTGGAATGGGCTGCCCAGGGTGATGCTTGAGTCCCCATCCCTGTATGTTTCTAAAAGTCACTTAGATGTAGTGTTGGGGGACCTGGCTTAGGGGTGAACTTGTAGAGTAGGGTTGATAATTGCATTCAATGATCCCAGGTCTTTTTCTAACCTGAATGATTCTGTGATTCTGTGATTCTTATAAAGCAGACTAAAATTCTTGTTTCTCAAATAAAGCCAAATCAAATGACGACTTGTTAGTAAAAACCTAAATGAATAAAGAATGAGGATTGGTCTATAATGGTTTACAAAGGGGGAAAAGCAGTGAGAAACTACTGCATTTTAGGATAAAATTAAGCACATTTCTGACAAATAAATAAATAAGTGTTTGGCTCCTAATGGAGTGTGGATGGTGCCTGATGACTTTCTTGAAAAAGAAGTCAGATGTTTGCATGTCTGTTCTCCAGGTTGAAGTGAGGCAGGAGTTAAGCACAATCAAGTTATGAATTCCTTTACCATCTTCTGACAAAGGCAGTAAGAGTTCACACTCTGCATATTTCTGTCTGTGTATGCGTGTCTGTCAGTGTGCATTACGCACACCAGCATCACTGAGGCTGGACTGACATGAGACCTCATGAAATAAGATTTCCTTTTTATTGCTACTGAGAAATTGAGAGTATTTAGAATTAATATTTGTTTTGAACAATTGTTGATAAAAGGTGTCTGTGAACTTTACCGGACATACCCAGTCAAGTACAGGCACTGTTCTGCACTGAACAAATTCATGTATTTAGGTTATTTTAGGGTCCTTTTTTCATTTTCTGGAATTTTCCAGTCAATCAAGGGTCTTATTTTTCAGTCTAGAAAGGTACAGCAAGTTAATGGAGAAAGGGTTTTTCCAGGTAACTTGATGGAACTTACCCTGTGGATTGCAAAAACCTTACACGAACCACATTTCCTTGGATATTACTGGGAGCTGAACAGAGACTGAAATGAAGAATACATAAAAGGAACACTTAGTGCCCTCTGGGTATAAACAGGATGGGGCACCCCACGTTATTTGAATGTACCACTAGGTATCATAACAAGCTATAGCCAGAGTGGATGGTGAAGTACTTCCCCTGCATCAGACTCCTCTCAAGCTGATCACAGTGTGATGTGACAGCCAGCAGTTCTTTCTTTCACTGCCTTTATGTAGAATATCCTGAAGGGATTAAATCCATCCTCTCTCCTCGTTAACACATCTAAGACCCCCATGAGAGGACATTTGACACTCTGGACTGTGATTCTTCCAGGAGCTTCCTAGCCCTCAGTTTTACGTTTGAACAGCAACCCAGCTGACAGCCTGGCAGATATTTCCATGCTTGAGTGACAAGAGTTAATCATGTAGACAACTGCTGGCTTAACATTAACCATTCCAAAATGCAGAAAATGCTTTAAGGACATAGTGGAGGCAGATACTTTTCCCTCCAACAAAGGGAACTTCTGCTGGGCTGCCAACAAGAAGACTCAGAGAACATTTTTATTGGGTTTCTTAAGGCAGAAATATTGATAATAATGTTTTCGACTGCTCATCTGCAACAAGGATCTCATTCTTTGTATCAGGACTGCTGTCATTTATTTCTACTGTTTATTCCAGTGGACGGTTTAGGTTTCTTCAGTTTCCTAAGAAATTGTCTGGGCTTAAGGCAGAAATCTATTTTTCTTACAAATACAACTCACCTGCTTCATTGTCTGAAGATTTGAGAAAAGACTGTCAGAAAAAAGACTTCAGAAGAAAGACTATCCTCAACAAACCAGAACTTACGAAAACAGCCTTGCTAACCATATGCTTGTTCCACGCAGAAATGTACTATGGACATGCTGATGCTGTAGTATGTAGACAGCTCATCATAATTAATAATGATAATACCAAAAAACACATGACAATGTCAGAATCATTTATTTATCAGTATAAAATCTTTTGCTTGTAATCTAGGCCAAGACTAAACTGCATCAGAACAGTAGCAGAATAACAGAGTAATGTTCATGATGTTTTGCTGTAAATGTAGATGAGTAGTTTGGGAAATGAAATAATACTTTAACCAGATATAGTTCAAGTGATACTTTGCAAATCACAGAATCACGTAATCACAGTACATGAGGTATTGGAAGGGACCTCAAAAGAACATCTGGTCCAATCCCCCTGCCACAGCAGGATCACCTAGACCAAGTCGCACAGGAACATGTCCAGGTGGGTTTTAAACGTTTCCGGAGAAGGAGACTCCACAACCTCCCTGGGCAGCCCCTTCCGGTGTAAAGAATCCGTATCAGTTTATAAGCAAGTTTAAAAATCTTTGGTAATTTGACAGTTGTTTGCCAACAAATTATACACCCATTCTTAGGTCAAAACACAAAGAAGTCAATACAGCAAATTTGGAATAACTTTGGTAAGTTCCATGATGTTTTACAATGTGGTAAGAACCAACATGTTTAACTATTTAGATTTTGAGGAGAAAAATAAGTTAATTCTACTTATTTTAATAGAAAACAAATAAAATTAAAGCATTAGATTAAATAGTTCCAGGATTAATTCCAGGATTAATTCCAGGAATTAATCTTGTATCTTCTTGGCTGATGGACCATTGTCATTTAAGTGTTGTTTTTCTAATGTCCAGATAGCTACATAAGGAGTTAATGAAGTAGAAGGTCACCAGTCTTTTGATGAGAATCCAAAGATCTGATAGTTAGGAACTGAAAACACTTTGAAACCTTCATTCAAGGACTTAAACTATAAAATCAAAAGAGCTTCATTTGAAGGAAACCCACCCATTTTATAAGTAAGGCTAAAATCTATTTTTGTTTGGGATTTTTGTTGTGTTCTGCAAGGAAACACCAAAATGTTCTCAAACACTAAACCACAGAGCTTCACATGCCAAAGAAAGATGGTGAAAACCTGATACCATTAGAATGACCTTTTCAACTTCCCAGTAGGTAATTGCAACAGTGAAAGGTGTTGCTGGAACCAAAATAACAACAAAATTCTTTTGAAAATAGAAAAAACCTTTTTGTGTGGTTGTTATAGAATCATAGCATCATTAAGGATTGGAAGGGACCTCAAAAGATCATCTAGTCCAAATGAATCTATTAAATGTCAACCTTTCAGATTATAAGTCAAAGTGTGTATTTTGCATGTGAATATTTTTGTGCACTTAGAAATATCAGGCACACTGACTTTAAAACAAACTAATTTCACAGACTTTTTTAGCCTTCTTCATGTTAACAATCATACTAGCGATTATAGACAATCAGCCCAATGTTACAACTGTCATACTTTATTCTTAGTAGACGTTTGTTCTCAATGATTTTCTGGATAAACCTTACACCATCACAAAGCAATGATCCTGAAGGAATTCAAACCTTCTTTAAGTATAATTTTCCTCCTAATTCCTTTTTTTTCTCCTGGGGAACAAATTGCAATACAGCATGGCCTCTGAGGTCAATAAATCCTAGCTCTAGAGTTACAGTTTCTGCTTGGGATTTGTCTTTTTTTTTTTTTCCAAAGTCCGATTGAAAGCAAAACAATCTCTCTTACAATCATTTGTTGATTCAAGTCCAGCCTTAAGCTATTTTATTTGACCTGATCATTGTAAACTGCTTGTTCTGGAGACAGTGGATCTGTCACAACACGGCAGGTTTTGTTCCGTACTGCAGAATATTTTCACAGATCACTGGTTACCTATTTCTCAGCACTTTTCCTGTTACCCCGCACAGTTTGATGTGATGATAAGTACTTGACTTTCTTGTTCTTCATTTTTAATATTTTACATAAGAATAGCTGAATCCAATAAAGAGATTTCTAGTGTATTTTCTAGAGAACAGACCATTGCACTGTGCTGTCATTAAAAATAAATTCTGAAATGTTATCAGAAGTCTCAATATTACCTGAAATTTTCCTTTAAACATATGCTAGCAACAAGATGTAATTGCAAGAAGGTGGTTACCTGTACTTCCAAGCAGTTGAAAATGACCCTGAAAACTCCATCTTAAATTAAGAGAGAGTGCTAGATAGACAATTTAGCAATCAGCTGATTGGGTTGATGATATACGTGATGCATTACGGGAAAAGAGGGCAAATGGGACATTATTTTTGACAGAAATTGAAAATAAATATCCAGCCTTTCTATTCCCAGTGCTTCATAGCCCATATTTCCAGAAAGTGTTAACCTGACAGAGCAGAAAAGAAGTGTTGTCCAACAGTACTTAAAAAGAACATAATCTTCCAGAACATACTGCACTGATTAACCTTCAATAGTATGATTTCCCCTGGCCATACTGTAGACTATTTCAATCATAGAAGCTGAATATTGTGAAACAATCAGATCAGGGAGATATAACAATAAAGGGATTATTTCAATCAAAAGAAGTGATATTTGATTGCACTTCTGTTCTGATTTGAGACAATTAATTAAGAATAGAAGGCACATTTTAGAACAAATACTAATCAATTCCAGTGTTCTGTGAAAAGATTTTAGAAAACTAATTGTAGATTCTTAATGAAGCTGAAGCTTTGTCTGATGATATAATGAGATGTGTGAAATATATGCTAAACTACTTTTTGAAAACCCTCTTTTATCACACATCGGTTCTGTTAAAATTCAGTTTTGTTCTCTGGTATTAACAGCAGGATGACCATGAGCCAGCAGTGTGCTCTTGTGGTCAAGATGGCCAACGGCATCCTGGAGTGGACCAGAAGGGGGGTGGTTAGCAGATCGATAGACGTTCTTCTCCGACTATACTCTGAAACCATATGCAGAATATTTTGTCCAGTTCTGGGACTTTCAGTTCAAGAAGGACACAGAACTGCTGGAGAGAGTCTAGCACAGAGACAGAAAGATGTTGAAGGGAGTTGAACATCTCCCTGATGAGGAAACGCTGAGGGAGCTGGGTGTCTTCAGCTTGGAAAAAAAGGACACTGAGGGGTGACCTCATTAATGTTTATAAATATGTGAAGGGTGGGTGTCAGGAGGATGGAGCCAGGCTCTGCTCAGTGTCATCTAATGATAGAACAATGAGAAATGGTTGTGAGTTGGAACATAGGAAGTTCCACATAAATATGGGAAGTAACTTCTTCCCAGTGAGGGTGACAGAGCACTGGAAGGGGCTGCCCAGGGAGGTTGTGGAGTCGTCTTCTCTGAAAAAGTTTTAAACCTGCTGGATATGTTCCTGTGCAACTTGATCTACATGATCCTGCTGTGGTGGGAGGATTGAACTAGATGATCTTTCGAGGTCCCTTCCAATCCCTAATGTTCTGTGATTCTGTGACATGAAGCACAATAAATAGTAATGTTAGTTCAATAATTTATCACTTTATAGAAGTATATTTGGGGTGGGGTTGGGGGAGAGGTGGTATTTTGTTGGGTTTTGAGAGTATTTCTGTTCAGCTTGCTTTATTGTATGGTTTCACAGAATCACAGAACATTAGCGATTGGAAGGGACCTCAAAAGATCGTCTAGTCCAACCCCCTGCCATAGCAGGATCACCCAGACCAAGTCACACAGGAACATATCCAGGTGGGTTTTAAAACTCTCAGCTCAGTAATTTCTTAGGGACTTGAAATACACATGTTGAGATAAATTGCATATGTTTTGATAAACTTATTTTCTTACATCAGAACCACAGTAGTACCATTTTCCAGAAAGGAGAAGGAAAATGAAAATAATTGATTGCTTGTCTCAATCACAGTTAGCGGCTGTAATTGCAATATTAAAAGTTCCCTATAAGGGATCTTAATTTGAAATGTACTTTCATCATAACTTTCATTATTATGCCTTACAGGAAAAAATATTCAATAAACTGCAACCAGATTATTGACCAGAACTTAAAGAAAACAATTTGTTAACGCAACTAGATGAATCAACCAAATGTCAAGCAAAAGAAGTGAGGCAAGCAGTACCCTGAAGGTGAAGCAGCCTCAGGAGGACTGTTACAGAGAGTAAGTTTTCACTTAGTTACCAAAGATAATTTTCATATTTCAAAGTTTTATCACAGTGGCTTGAAATCAAATCAAGCCAACATTTGTATTTTGCTAAGATTGCCAAATTTTATCTTATAGAACGATTTGGAACTCTAGTTTGATTCCAGAATATTGCACTGAAAGAAAAATTGAAAATGTTGCCCAAAATGCTCATAAATTGCTGTACTGCTAAGAAGCCTTGTGTAGCACCGGTAAGGAGCCACATTATGTTGAAACTACATTATGTTAATCTAGGAACACGAGTTTACCATATATGCTGCAATTTGCTTTACTCATAATTCTTCTTAAAAAATTACAAAGCTGAAAATACATTGGACTAGATGAAATTACAGAAATGAGCTTCAAAGCAGAGCTAAGTCTCCAGTCTGGAATATATAATACTTCAAAGCATGCTCTGTGGTAGGGAATTATGTTTGTTTTAATTAAGATCATAAGAAATTCTTACTCATACTGGGGTTTCTTTCCTTGTCTTCCAATTTCGGTTGTTGCCAGCACTTGGATAAAGTGCTTTGTTTTCAAGTCAAATAACACTGCTGTGTTTCTGATCCAATTCCCTATTCTGACTTCTGTACTAAATAACAACAAATTATTTCCTCAGTAAATAGTTATCAATCTCAAAGAAAGAAACAAAGACTATGTTTTCTTTTGAGAATAAATGGATAGACTGTTAGTTCTTTAAATAATTTTTGGAGTACTAGGTTTACTTTTACTTGGTAAATAAATGTAGAAGTGAAGAGTTGAAGAAGAAGGGAAATAAGACTGTGATAAAACATTTCTACAGTAAAGTGCAGTGTTGTATGAAGAAATTAAAAGATGTAATTATGTTTGCATAAACTGTAAATATTTTAAAATTTCATTGTAAGTAGGAGTTTTACTTTTCTTCTCAGTAATTGAATAGATCAGACTGGAACTGAGGAGGTTCAACATCAATGTGAGAAGGATCTTCTTCACAGTGAAGGTGACAGAGCACTGGGCAGCCCTGGGAGTTTACGGAGTCTCCTTCTCCAGAGATGTTTAAAACCTGCCTGGATATGTTCCTGTGTGACTTGGTCTAGGTGATCCTGCTCTGACGGGGGATTGGACTAGATGATCTTTCAAGGTCTCTTCCAATCCCCAATGTTCTGTGATTCTGCGATTCTATGACTTTCTGCAATGTTTTTCATATCTGTAGAGTCTATAATATTTTGTATTACTGTTGTCCTTGGTATGGTTACTCTCTGTGCAAGTGGCAGGAAAGTTGACAGGTTCTGTACACTCGTGAAACACACTTCGTGAAACTGATCTGAGAAGTTAGCGGCTGCCTTTTCAGAAGCTGGAGTGGGAAAATCTCAATCCATTAACCAGTAGATTATAGGTGGTACTGCAAGATTTTCCATGGTACTCCAATGACACATCAAGTTCCTCTGCAAAAGGTGGTACATATTATATTGTAGACAACCTGATCTGCAAGGTTGAAATAACAAAATCTATAATTCGTTTTAAGGCATTCAGTAATAGCATTAGTGTAACAGCTGTTGGTTCTACGGTAAAAACTCTGAAATCCAAGTTCTTCTAAACACTTTATTTTTACTTCCTTAATATTCTTTTCACTTCACTAAAGTGGAAAAAGTCAATGCTGGAATGAGCCTGCTGTGTAGGCCATTGACTGAAAGGTTAATCCTCTTTCTTCCACAGATTCCTCTACTGATAAAAATTATTAAAAAAAGATTCCCAACAACAAAGTATTCAATAAAATGTTGAAGACTAGGGCTCATAGTATAAGAACAGTGGAAATCCATCAATACTATCCTATTCAAATACCTAAAAAGAAATGTCAGAGACATACAAGAAGAAAGGTATTATTTGGCTTTTCAAAAAAAGATTCGCTTTTCAGTATTAAAAGTCACAAAAAGAAAAGGTTTTTGATGCATGCACCATTTAGTGAAAAAGTTATCAGAGGATTATCAAAATATGTGCAAGAACCTACATTTTGTTTTACAGGTATTTTTCTTTAAAGTAATAACAGATTTTATTTTTCTTTGGTTTGTTTTCTTTAAATGGTAAATGTCTCAGATACTGGGTTTAGAGGAAGTCTGCACCATGAATTACATTTCAAAAAGTTAAATATCAAAAATTCAAATTTCTAACCTAACCATTACTTTTAAAACATAAAAAAAAAAAAGGGGAAACAAAAGGAACAAGAGTGATTGTGATGTTTAAAACCTACCTGGACATGTTCCTGTGTGACTTGGTCTAGGTGAACCTGCTGTGGCAGGGGGATTAGACTAGGTGATCTTTTGAGGTCCCTTCCAATCCCTAATGATTCTGTGATTCTGTGATTTTTCACTGGATATTCTCTCAAGTCTCAGTTCATAGAATCAGGGAAGGACTGAAGTCCATGGAGAGGACTCCTAAAGGTCATCTAACCCAACTGCCCTGCAACAAGCAGGGACATCTCTAACTAGAGCAGATTAGAAGAAACATTACTTTTTAACATGAATTTTAAACACAATTTCTTTATTTTCTAGAGATGTTAATAATTACAGAGAACTAAACAGATCAGAAATTGATGTTTTAGCATAATAATTAAAAATATAATTGTATGTAATAAAGAAATAGGTAACTGCAGCATCCCAAATGCAAAAATCTTCTTATTCATGTGTACTAGGAGACACCATTTCATGTTTAAGGAAGCAGGATTTCTGCAGGAGACTGGGGAGTAAGAGATACCAGGAGGCCCCTTCCAATAGCTAATGTTCTGTGATTTTGGATCTGATGTACCAACATACCTGTTTTAAAGATGCATTCAGCTGTCACAAGATTTTATTACAGCAGGATAACGTCACAAAATTGATAGTTACCTTTCTTAAGTTAACAGAAAATTAAGAACTGCTACCATTAAACAATTAGCATGTTCTTTCCTTGTCTCTTTTTGGCACTGAAAAGTAAGTAATTTCCTATGTGTAACTCCAGCCATATAAATTCTAGGTAATTTTGATTTTTCTAAACTTTATTTTATTTTATTTTATTTTATTTTATTTTATTTCAATTCATCAGTGTTTGCCAGACTCTCTCTGATAGTTCAGCTAAGCTTCCAATTGACTTAAAAGCCACAATGGCTACTAAGATTGGGATGGCAGGTTCTTCACATTGACCCAATAACTGAACTGAACTTACCCCGTGACTGAACAATGATGTTTTTTCTAACAGTTCTGACTCTTCTTTCCTACAACATGGTCTGTGTTATCGAATTTTGATGCCTAATGATTAAAATTTTGCCTTTAACAGATCTTCAAAAAAAATTTTTGAAATCTCTTAAAGAATTGGATGGTGCTTTCCAGAATATATCTTGTGTTTGGTTTTATTTTACTTGAGTCAATTTCTTCCATGTATGTGAAAATTTAACCTCATGATGTTCTAAAATTTCATATCATGCATAAATAATTTTCTCTTTTATGCCTTTGCAAACTTACATCAAGAGCTTAGAGAATGAATAGTTCTTGTGCAAGGTTAAAAAGCGTGAGATTTTTTTTTTTGCATATCTCTGTTCACACATGGTCATGGTCTAGGTTTAGCTCAAAACAACTTCTTTCAAGACACAAAATTCCAAACACATCAGTTTGTGTGGTGAACACATCAGTTGTCTTCATTGTCTTCACTATGTTTCATTCACGTGGTACAAAGCAATAGAAGATACGATCAGCATATTCTGGCCCTTAATTTCCACTACCAGTCTTGGCCTACAGACTTTTGTTTAAATAATTTCACTCTGTATACAAAGTCTCTACATTTCTGGAATGAGAAGCAAACAGAGAGGTAGTGTAGGTCTCACAAAGATCTTTTGTCTGTACAATGGGTGCAATAAGTTTACAAGTGTTTAACTGTGATGAGCTCTGAAGACACAATTCTAATAAATTTCATTACAGAGGTAAGAAAGGAGCTTAATGAGTCTGTTTCTGCCTCCTCCAGGATATTAAGAAAGACTACACATTTCTGCGTCTGGAAAATTCACAATTGGGAATAAAAGTACGTAACTATTTGTCACTAAATGCAGACGTGTGCCTGCAGTGTCCTCCTGTGTAATAAAGCCTGCCAGTTTAATTGTTCTTCCCATTCTATTAATTCCATTGATTGCTCTTCCCCTACTACTGCCACAGTACCTTGCAGCACTATAGAGAAACGTATTTTACGCCAGAACTGGCCTTTTGCAGCATCTCTGAGAGAAAAGGCATCCATTCACCTCTTAAAGCAACAGCTACACTTTTTGTGACCGCAGCTTCACTATATTAGTTAAACATCTCATGTTTCAAACAAAAATGTATTTCTGCCCCTCCATTTAATCCAGTGAAAATGCACCTGAGCAAATAGCAAGCCTCTGAAGGTATCAGTTTGATGCTATCAATGGGAGATTAAAACCCAGTGCACACTTTGTCTTGGGGTTAACCCATCCTGTGGCGATAACTCTTTCATTTCATTGTTTGTTACCTTAGACATCATTCAGGGCACATAGGATCTCACAAGCTGAGAGCAGTATCGAGCTCATCCATGAAACATCCTTATGACATTATTATAAATCCTGTCTCAAGCCCAAGGTTTTTAAAACAGAAGGTCTGAAAGACCACCAGAGAAAAATCTGTAAGACAGCTTCTGAAGATCATAACTTTTTCATGTCATTAAGGTGCCTATGAAGGCAAATAAGATCTATTGATGAGCAAAAGTTTAATTATATTCTCCTCATTTGCACCTCCTTTCACAGTCTTTCAGCCTGCAGAAGCATTTAAATAAATATGGAACATATGACCCTCTTAATAAAATAGAATAAGTACTATAGTTTCTTGGCAAATGATGTAATAACATTCTATTCCAAAAACCTTGTCTACTAATACTTAAAATATTGTCGTAACCATTATAATTATAGGCTGCTCGGAGGGGAGGCGGTGTGGAGTCTCCTCCTGTGGAGATGTTTAAAACCTGTCTAGATGTGCTCCTGTGTGACTTGGTCTAGGTGATCCTGCTGAGGCAGAGGGGATTGGACTCATTGAACTTTCAGGGTCCCTTCCAGTGCCTAAGGTTCTGTGATTCTGTGATAAATCATAGAAAAACAGATTAGGATAAATGCATACCTTAAGTCTTCTTGTCCGTTCTGCAAACTCAGAAGTACACATTCTCATACATACATAAAATATATGTAAGTCCATTGAAATAAGGTCCTTAAATCCTCCAGACTGTAACTGGCACAGCTGACTGAAAAATAGCCTGAAAGGTGCCTAAAATATCTCAATACAAAGGATAGTTAGTTTGCATTTAAATAAATTCATAGAGATGGAATTTAACTGTAGTGTTGATCTGTACTGTTGCTTTTAAATAACAGTCCTGATCACTTTTTCTGAACGATTCAGAAATATATTGCTGCTGAAAAGGCCTAAGAACGCAGAAATG
>JAOXOE010063071.1:0-12894 GCA_028565055.1 Phoeniculus purpureus | reverse complement strand
ATGAGATTGGGGGTATTTGAAATCTGTAGTATCTCCCAAACATTTACTGGCTGTTGTAAAATAAGTTTATCAACTTGGATTTTAGAGAGGTGACAGACAGAGATGATGATGATACTGTATTGTCAGAGAAATGGTACACACCACATTCCACCCTCTTTTCCTATTTCTGCTTTTTTGTATTTGGATTGGTTTCCCACAACTACTGTCTATCTGTTTTCTCTTCAACAGTAACTTTTGATTGTTCCAATTTTTGCAGGTAGATAGAAGTCTCGAATGTTAATACTTTAAAATACTTTTTGAAGTCCTACATAAATAGGAAGGAGATAAGATGGACTGTAAATACCTTAGACATGAAGAAAGCTGAGCTCATGCCCTGCTGGAAACAAGAGAAAAGTAAAATTTCAGTAGCACTTTGCAAATGCTTAGACACAAAAATCAATCATCTGCAGTACCTCTGTCCTTAGGAATGCAAGGTTCATTATTTCCAGCTCTTAGAGAACATTAATTCTTTGTAAGTTGGATTTACTGGCTGCACCTGCAGTAATAAATAACTAATCAATAAAAACAGGTAAATAAGAACAGATCAAGAATTTTTCTCTGGCTATAAGGGGCAAGCGGCACAAGTCTCACCAATACAATTACAACTTATTTCCTCCCAAAACACACCTGTATTCACACCATCTAACGGGACTATCCTGTGCTGTTCCTGCAGGCATGCCCAGGCAATGCCAGAGACCGTGCTGGTTGCTGTGGAGCGGGGCAGCACTAGAAACTGTGCCAAAGATGAAACAAAATACGCAAGTGCATGATACCATGAGCTGCATCCTTGACCTTTTCTGTGTGCTGGTACACAGATTGAACCACTGTGCCATCCCAGCTTTAATCTTCTAAATATAAATCTTAGCTACGTGAGTTCCATCCCGTCTATTAGAAGGAAAGTAATTATTTGATGCAAACCTCTTGCCTTTGACTGTCCACTGAGCCTACAATTGTGACTCTCACCCTGCTGCTTAACACTTCTAAGCGTCTTTAAATCAAAATCAGTAACAGCTTCCATCCTTACTGTTTTCTGAGCAGACATGAAGCACTTCTGTTATTCTTTCTTCTACTTTCTGGAAAGCGCTTGAAGTTTCAAGCCAGACTCTTCCCTCCACTGTGTTTTATTTCCCACAAATTATGGAATTAGACTGATTTCCTGTTTTCAAGTTAGTCCTGCATGTATCTGATTAAATATAACTTTGTCTCTTTCATCCTTTTCTCTCTGTTGCAATAAAAGTCCCTCTTGACATCCCTTCTTAGTTCAAAACCCACTGGAATGCTGTGATCATAGAATCATAGAACCATTAGGGATTGGAAGGGACCTGAAAAGATCATCTAGTCCAATTCCCCTGCCACAGCAGGATCTCCTGGATCCAGTCACACAGGAACATGGCCAGGCGGGTTTTAAACATCTCCAAGAGAAAGAGACTCCACAGCCCTACTCAGCAGCCCATTCCAGCGCTCTGTCACCCTCATCGCGAAGAAGTTCCTTCTCACATTGAAGTGGAACCTCCTATGTTCCAGCTCACACCCGTTGCCCCTTGTCCTATCATTACATGGCACTGAGCAGAGCCTGGCTCCATCCTCCTGACACCCACCCCTCACATATTTATAGACATTAATGAGGTCATCCTTCAATCTCCTTTTCACCAAGCTAAAGAGTCCCAGCTCCCTCAGCCTTTCCTCATCAGGGAGATGTTCCACTCCCTTCAGCAGAACTTTTCCCTATATCTATAGCTTAATATTAAAGTTTTCATGTTTGCATTTGGAAAAGTTTTGTTTTGCAGTCCCACACCTGGAAAGAAATTGAACTCTCACTGTTTCTTGAGTCCTTATGTGCCATGTAGTCCTATTGTGTTTCCATCTCCATGTTCAGTCATTATAGCTCAGTTTTTGGCTCATCAGTTAAGACCAAAAAAAAGTCGAGTCTGGCTTCACAGCCTAATTTGTCACTGAACAGCTTCATAATTGCACACTGATAAACTGCACACCAATGATTTCCCCAAATCGCAGCAATTACTGTTGTCTCAGCAGGCGTCCTGGAGTTTCCAGAGGTGAACTCACTTGCACAGTTTCCTGACCAAGTCTCACCTTAGGCTTTTCCAGGTGTGGAACCAGTCAATCTGTCTACTCCTGCTGAAAGCAAAGAGAAAAATTCTGTGTTATAAAGCCATGATTTGAGCTAAATTTGATTTTAATTACGTTGTTAATTAATTATCTGCAGTATACGCACAATAATTCTTCCAGTAAAATCAAAGAGATAATTAAAAGCAAGTTATTTGCTTGCATCCCTCAACACTTGTGAGAGCAGTACCTCAATTCGCACAAATAGGAATGGTATCAGCAGAGTTTGTGATACATGAAGTATATTTTAAGTAGCAGATATACTTTGAAATAGGTCACAATGTACATGTAGCTTCTGTATAGCCACAGCTGATAAAATGGGATTATATATATGATTAGTTGTGCATCTGAATCTTTCTGCAGTGCCATGCACGGTTGATAAAGTAAAAGGGATTCAGATCACTCAGTTTTTCTTTTAAGTAGCACCTTTTCTGAGATATAAAGACATGGTTTAGGAGTAATTGATTTTCTCTGGTAGGGTGCATGGCTTGCAACCTATCAGTAGAAAAGCAGTGTTGAACTCTCAGTTATGCTAAATATCAGTTTTCATTGTCACAGTTGTTTTGGTCTTCTTGCTAAGATGATTTTCATCAACACATCAGCAATTTTGCCGTGATCAACATTTAATAGTCTTCTTATACTTCATCCTTATTTAACATTCCATGCACTGGCAATCTAAATTCAGCTCTGTTTATTTTTATCTTTATCACACTTTATATAATGTTCTACTGGAGATGCTTTTACACAGCAGAAGATTTTCTTACTGTGTGTTGATTAATCATACTTCATATTATTAGCTCCCCCACAGCATTTCACACTTTGTGGTCAATAGATGCAGTTTATAATAAACCACATTACTGGTGTTCAGATAAACATGTCTGTCTTTTACTAGCTGTATTATTAATGCTTCCATTTGCATTTCTGCACTTACAGCTGCCTTTATGTTTGCTCTGCTCATAGTGATACTTTCCTAGCGTTTTATTTCAACAAGTTCAGATTACTCCAGAATTTAGCAGTTTAATGGTCTCTATCTAATTATTGCTAATTGTAATATAGCATGTAATTTTTAAACATACAAATTCAATGATCCCTAAACACAGGCATTTAGTATGTTCTTGGTTCATCTCCCTTAATTATTTTCCTGTTACTTCAGTTTTTATTATTATCAGACTTGGTAGCTCAGTTTTACTGTTTTCTTCATTCAAAATGTCTGTACAGGCCACAGACTCATTTAATCCCAAGGCAACATCTGATAGTTAATGAGAGTTTTGACATGAGATGGTTCTTTTGTAGTTAGTAAGCAGAAATCACAGAATCATAGAATCATTAGAGATTGGAAGAGACCTCAAAAGATCATCCAGTCCAAACCCCCTGCCACATAAGGATCCCCTAGACCAAGTCACACAGGAACATGTCCAGGCGGGTTTTAAAAGTCTCCAAAGAAGGAGACTCCACAACCCTCCTGGGCAGCCCCTTCCAGTGCTCTGTCAAAATACCTTTATTCTTAACTCTTAACAGAGATTCATGTGGAGAGCTTGAGGTTCTCAATGCAAAGTTCCCTGGGAAATCTTTGTTTCTGCTGTCTCATATCATGCTTGCTCTTTTCAGTCAGAACAGTTATAAGACTGATTATTAACAAAAAAATTAAACTTCCAACATTTGTTTGAATTCCTACAGGAAAGTGACCCTCACATGCCACTCTACAGTCCCACTTCTTGTGTTCTCCAGTCACAAATGCTGGTAGTTTCATGTCTTGGTTTGGAGACTGTTGTTCTTCAAACTTGCTCTCCAGAAAAGCATTATTTCAAAAATACAGAAAAAAAGGACAAGCACTTGTTGTTCTTTGCTTCCTGGCTTTTGTAAACCAGCATCAGAATGCATGTGCTGAATGTGCATCACTTACGTGTATTTACATCAACAGTTTTCCACTGTGGTGATGTTTGCTAGTTTTCCTGTCTCATCTGACACGATATGAAACATAATCTAATGGACATCAAGGTGACTTGATATAGGTGATTCTGCTTTGACAGGTTGATTGGACTAGACAATCTTTCAAGGTCCCTTCCAATCCCTAATGTTCTGTGATTCTGCGAAAAGCATCCTTTGAAATACAATATCTCAAATTCAACTTTGTACCATTATTTGCTAAGTTCACAGTTTGTTTCTTCTCTCAGATATCCTGCTTACAAAAAACTCCCTCATCGCACCAGTACTTCAAAGGCAACTTTTCTGGAGCTGCTTACAAATCTAAAGGTCTATCCCAGAGATCATTTTCAGGACTTATTTTCTGGCTTTTGCATCGTGAAGCCCCTTGTCTTCTACATCCTCCTTAAAGATAATTTGTGTGTTAAAATCTTGTTTCATCTTTGAAGTTTGTGTCTCTGGGCCACCAGATCATTTTGTTCTTGGCTTTATTTCCACTTAGACAAGAAGTTTTAACAACCATATTATGGCTTCTGGGCTGACTTAGTCTTTGTCATCTGGTTGTCTGGCTTCTCAGAATTATTCGGTTTCTGCTTGGTGACAATGGTTATTTTTACACGCTGGAATATTTTATGCTGTAGCACAGAGAGTTGACAGTCACAGCAAAAGACAGAAATCACCTTCTTAATTCCTAATCAGGTCTTAGAAGCTTTTGATATTTCAAAAGACGGTGTTTTAAGCCTATTTTTAATTTACTTATTCACAGGCTAGCTTTTTTTTTTTTAATTGTAGTTTTCAGTACTTGACAAAGAATGAAGATATATGATGGCAAAAATATCACGTAAATAGCACTTCCTGCGGAAGAGGCGACTCACACCGTAAAGGTGATATTTGTCTTGCTGAAAAGGCAGACAGCAAGGTTGGGCTGCACTCTGCCGTCACAAAACACCCAGGAACCAAAGTCCCTCCTGTGGCAAAATCCACCTTTTCTCTGAGGAACTGTATTGCTTGTGCCTGTCTTCCTAGCAGCTTTGTTTCCTTCTTAGTCTCCCCAGATGGCTAGGATCAGGTTGGAAAATTGCTGTTGTTTGCGTAGAAAGTGCAGCAGCTGTTGGCTCCCTGGTGCCATCCCTGTTCCCCTGGAGCCGGCTTGAATTTTCTCAGCAGGACTGTTCTGCTAAATGTCTCCTAATACTGCTGAAGGAAAGAATACATACGGCTGTCTATTTTTATCTAAAAAATATTAAGTTTCACTTTAGGGGAAAAAGCTGGCAAACATTCCAGAAAGTATATTGTAAAGAATTTCCTTCTGCATACCTTTGTGAGGGTGACACTTCCTTTCTCCCCTTGCAGTAGAACTGGCATAAGAGACAGGTTGGCAAACAACTGCTGTGCATGATTTTTTTACGTATATATACATAAAACACTTGGCAGTGCTGTTCCTTGTCAGTTAAAAATAATTGCTGAAGGGAGTACTGCAGTGAACTGAAGAAAAATAACTTGTTAAATCAAAAGCAGAATTATTTAAGTGACCAAGTGACAGCTGGATTAAGCTGAGATTATGCTCACGCAGCCTGATTTATGTTTGTTGTTTCAACTAACTGAATGAAGTCGTTGGGGAAAGATTTAGACATATTTCAAGACCAATCAGTACTCATGGCTAACACAATTTTATGACTTAGAATTAATGCTGTGTTTCGCAAAGCAGCATTTCACTATCTTGCTGCCCACAGTATCAAGTGTTTTACAAAATCATGGCAAACAGGAAGATCTTGAAAAAATTTATGAAGGCACCTCCTAAAAATGAAGGTACTCTGAGAATTCAAACCATCTCATCTGTATAAATTATACCTTTATGTTATCATCCCTCACAAAGCCTTATTCAATCAGTTCAGTTACATTGTTCCATCATCATTAATGGTCCATTGCATTTACTGTATTTTCAAATTATTGGTTTCAGGCAGCCCAACTTCTCTATTGGAAAATATCTTATTAAATCATCCACATCACCCAGTTCAACACATTCCAATCTGACACATTAACACATCAGAAATCTTTATTGCCTTATTATCCAACTAGCAGGGAAAAAAATACCTAATTCACACATCTGCAGTATGAATTAAGTCCAATAGTGTGAACTCCCTGCTCAGAAAACCTCTCAAGGGACTTAGTTGTCTTTAGCTAAATTTTTTCCCACATTCAATAGTTGTTCTCATTAGTGATTAAACAGTTTCCTCATCAAAATTGCCCATAAAACTTTTCTCAAAATTATCTAAGTAACT
The DNA here is from genome assembly GCA_028565055.1 of Phoeniculus purpureus. Taxonomy (NCBI): domain Eukaryota; kingdom Metazoa; phylum Chordata; class Aves; order Bucerotiformes; family Phoeniculidae; genus Phoeniculus; species Phoeniculus purpureus. Next base: position 6,526 of record JAOXOE010063071.1, on the reverse strand, counting down.
TGTATCCTTCTGTATGATTATTCTGCCTCATCACTGGAAGTTTTCAAGGTCAGACTGGATGCAGCTCTGCACATCTGGTCTAGTGTGGGGATGATCCTGCTCATATCAGGAGGGTTGGAACTGAATGTCTGAGGTCCCTTCCAGTCTGAGCCTATATAAAAGTAAGAATAAAGGAAGTCTCCTTTTTTCAAGAGCAATGTGGACTGACCTGAGCAGCACCATCACCTGGAGTAACGGAACAGTTTCTCAGACTGTGCTGATATGGCATCAGGTTGCTTCTGGTGAGTGTTTTGAAGCAAGCACTGAAAATGATTGAGAAATTAGTCCTACAATGGAAAGAAAGGCAGCAGGTTTTTTATTACCATTAGAGATAATTCAGTAGCTTTCACTTCAGTGGCTATTGTATGATTTGTTTCAAATGTGGGAAAGACAGTTATCTGCTAAATCCCCATCTCCACTACCTTAACTGCACAGTTCCCTTTATAGTCTTTCTATTTTTGAACCTTCCAGTCACATATATTGGAACAGTTGCTTGACTTTTCCTCCTTAGCTTCTACTTCCCTCCCTTCATCTTATCTTCCCTTTCATCCCTTTTCCATTCTTCTTTCCTCTTTCATCAACCTCTCCTTTTCTCCTGTGTCAGTTCAGTCTAGAAAAGGTTCCTCTAAGCCCTTTTACGGACAGATGTTCTGTATATTACAAACTGTAATAATACCAATAATTTCCTGTACAGACAACCTAAGTGAAAAGCAGAAAGGTCATCTCTTTATTTTAGGTGCTGGGTTTTTTAAAGCCTATTGCTTCTTGCATTTGTCATGAGCAATGTTATCAGTACGTTGCAAAAATTACTTATAGTCTGAAAAAGAAGACTAGATCCTGATACATGCACTAGCTAAGGACAGGCTAAGTTTTCTATCTCCAGTAAAATACTTAGTTCAAGATTTCTTCTTTTGTATTTTTTTTCTTTCTGTACTTTTCCTGATGTTTCACATGAATATAGCCCACTTGGTGTCTTGTGAGTTTCAAGCTTTGTATATCTGTAGGTCATGGAAAAGGTGTAGTTCCACACATGCGACCTGGGATCAATTAAAAACATCAACCAGTACCTACAAACATGAATTTTTACTTTGCCATATGACCTTCGGTGAATATGTTCAAAGATTCAGTCTTTAAACTTTAAACAACTTCTGCTTGGAACAATCAAGCTCACTAAATGTTTTGACTGTGGCCCAGGACGGTGATATCTAACGTTTACCCAATGTTCTGTGAAGCTTCCTTGCTCCATTACTTCTAGTGGAACTAATGCTCAGATGCTGCCTTAAGAAACAGATATCCCTGAGAGCCACATTTGTCCTTCCTTCCATTTCACTCAGTGATGGATGATAACAGTGAAACAGCAAACAAGTGGCTGAGCTTGCTACAGAGGTTCCAAGTTGTACACAGTTAAAAAAAAGTAGTAAAAAAGTTAAGTACCCAGTCGTGTCTCCTATTTATCACTATAACATTGTAAAATTTATGTCCTTCAGCATATTCGCCCTTTCGATATCAACAATAATTTCCAGTAAGTCAAAAATAAAGCCTGCCCTACAGTTCCAGGTGCAGACAATGCAGACAGGGAAGCCTGCACTAAGGGGGAAGAAGCTTCTCATTTTCTCCACTCCTACCTCTCTTAACTGTTCTAAAATCATGCGAGGGCATCTGAGCAGCTAAATCAGTGCAGACTAACCACTTCGCGTTTTCATTGACAAAATGTAATTTGTTTAAATAGTTGACCTTTTACTGACAAAAGCACGACTCTACTCCAAATAGGTGTTTAATTTCTCTTTCTGTTCACACAACTCCCATGAATATAATTAAAGACAGACAAAGGCATTGCCTGACCTGAGTTGCAGAGTTGCACGCTGTGTTGAATAGAAACACAAAAATAGTCAGATCGGGAGCAGAGGACAAGTACAGGGAAAGAGAAGAGGGAAAACAGGAGATGTTGGGTGGAAGGTGAAAAAAACGACACCATACTTCTGCAGTTTGATGGCATTTAAGAAAACCTAACTACGTCTGAGCTTTGGAATCTGTGCTGCTCCTGCCTCCCCATGAAAGGCTGCAGTTCCTGTGTTCCAGAACACCCTCAGCACACATGGTTCATTCCTTGAGATATGATTTACTGCAGAGAAAACATACGTTTATAGGATAGGGAAAGCCAGAAACTGAGTACGAAACATACAGATCCTGAACTTCCTTTTAAAACTAAACTCTTACTTGTCAGTGGGTATGGAAACAGGACTGTAAAACTCATCTGGCAGGAGCTCTAAAAGTTCAATTGTTTGAATCTTTAAAGGTCTCCTACTGACTCATCCACCCTCCCACCAGTTTTTTTCAGAGCTTTAGTGCTTAGCTCTCCAGGGGGTGATCTTCATCCCTTCTGTCCATCTCATGCAGCAAGCACAGGGACTCCAGTTCTAAGCTTTGAACTCAGGAAAGGGTGTGTCAGCAGATCTGCACATTGAGTTTACTTGCTGGCTTTGACGTGCTGAATGATATAGCAAGTGAATTTTGAGTAAGCACCTGGAATCTGTATTCTCATGCAAACTAAACTTGAGGAACTTCAAATTTCTCCACTCAGCAACACTTTCAGTAACCTACGATCGAATTTTGCAAAAGAAATTAATGTTTCTGTAATATAATTGCTGTTCTCACAGGCTACCTCATGTCTCTTTTGAAAAATCATCCTTAAAAAGATGCACTTGCAGCTAAGAACAAACAGTCATTAAATAGGATTTGTCTGAAAACAGCAAAGCTTCGCAATTGATGTTCCCAGGTATCATCTGTTGAATGACAAACACACAGGCTAGGAGCTGCACTTTTCCCCCCGTTTCATTTTTCATGGCAACATCTCAGTGTCTTCAAGCTTTGACTTAGCAAAGAGAGTAAAATAATACAGCTATCGTGCCTCACAACCTTGGTCAAAATGAAAACTGGGAACATAACAGCAGTTTAAGAGAAACTGCACAAGGTGCAGCTGTGGATTTCCTTCAGCTGTAAGGTAAGAGGAGTAGCTGCAATGTCCAGCACAGGTTTTAAGCTTCTCAGCTGGGGATTTGAAATAAACAAGCTGGTAGTTTAGAGCTTTGCAGAGAAAAGTGGTTTATCCCAGTGAATACTAAAGGCTTGTGAGAACCTTACCACAGGTGAAGTGTTCACTTAAACACACGGGCAGGGGGAAGCGTTGTGGTTGATATTTGTTTCTTTTCCATGAAGGATTTTTGTTGGAGGTAGAAGTGCCTGCAACACTTATTATTTTTCATCAGAGAACTGCAGTGCAGGGGTCGGATTTGTAAGCAGATGAGAGGTTTCTGGAGGCATTTTAAATCTTGAATCCTTTTCCCTCTGATGTGAAAAACGTATTATTTACTGTCCCTGAGCAACAAGGCTACAGATTTTGCTTCTTATCTGCAGAGATGCTTATTTCAGTTTTATAAAATTAAAAGTTCTATAAGAAGTGTAAAGTGTGTGCAATAATAAAGTCGGGACTTAAATGTCTTTGTTCCTTTTTGTTCTTTTTTCATCAACAGCAGCAAACCAGTACTTTTAAAGAAAGATCATTTATTAACCATAAGCAGTAATGGCACATAAAATGCCTGGAAGAAAGAATCCAGAAACACAAAAATGCAGACATGGACAGATGGATTTGTAAACCAAGTGCTCATGGCAATAACAATGCTTTAGAGCTGGTTTTCTTTAGGGAAGAGCCACAGTATTTATAAACATTTTTAAAACGCCAGAAGAAGGAGTAAGTGTTTGTGAATCAAAATACTTCCCTTGGTGGATGGAATATCAGAGCTTACCTTGAAGCGCATCAACCTGAGAGCAGATGTCAAATGAGGCTCTAAACAAAAGAGCAGACAATGACGTTGTGACCAGTTGAGACAAGAAAGATCAGAGTTGAGGTTACAAAAGGAAATCACAGAATTGTTCAGGTTGGAAAACATCCTTGGCATCATCGAGTTCTACCATCAACCCTACTCTACATGTTCACACCTAAAAAAGATCCCCCAACACTACATCTAAGCATCTTTTAAACTCATCCAGGGATGGATAGTGACTCAATCACCACCCTGGGCTGCCAATTCCAGTGTCTGACTATCGCCATGAACAATTTCTTCCTGATGTCCAATCTAAACCTACCCTGCTGTAGCTTGAAGCCCTTCCCTCTGGTTCTGTCACTAATTACCTGTGAGAGGATACCAGCACCAATATCTCTACCATGTCTTTTCAGACAGTTGTAGAGAACAATGAGTTCTGCCTCCTCTTCCTCAAACTAAACAACCCCAAATCTCTCAATCTGTCACAGAATCTGTCACAACCTTTCTACTAGGAAGGTAAGTCATAGAAAAGAAAGCTCCAGGAGTGGTTCATTGCCCCCCATGCACTCACTCCAGCACCTCGATATCTCCCTTGTACTGAGGGACAAAACTGCACAAAGTACTAAATGCAATTTAGGAAATGTAATTTTCGGTATATACTAAATTGTTTCATTTGGCTATACGCTCTACTTTAAGGAAGTTTTTATTCTTGTGGATTGTTTGAGGGAGTTTCTTGTATTTTTGTGTGTACAAAAGGAAATATACATAAAAAAATCACAGAGTCACAGAACATCAGGAATTGGAAGGGACCTCAAATGATCATCTACTCCAATCCCACTGACACAGCAGGATTACCTAGAACAAGTTGCACAGGAACACATCCAAGTGGGTTTTAAAAATCTACAGAGGAGGCTTCACAACACCCCTAGGCAGCCTGTTCCAGTGCCCCGTCTCCCTCACTGGGAAGAAGTTCCTTCGCAAATTTATGATATTTATGTGGAACCTGCTCTGTTCCAGCTTACACCCATTGCCCCTCGTCCTATTACTAGACAACACTGAGCAGAGCCTGGCTCCATCCTCCTGGCACCCACCCCTCACACATTTACAGACATTAATGAGGTCACCCCTCAGTCTTCTCTTATCCAAGCTAAAGAGACCCAGCTCCCTCTGACTTTCCTCATAAGGGAGGTGTTCTACTTCCTTTATCATACACGTTGCTCTGTGCTAGACTCTCTTCAGCAGTTTAGTGTCCTTCTGGAACTGAAAGGCCCAGAACTCGACACGATACTCCAGATGTGGTCTCACCAGGGCAGAGCAGAGGGGGAGAAGAACCTCTTTTGATCTGCTAACCACCACTTTTGATCCACCCCAGGATGCTGTTGGCCCTCTTGGACAGAAGGGCACATTATAGGCTTATGGTCATCCTGCTGTCTACCAGGAACACCAGGTCCCTTGCTCCTACACTGTTCTCCAACAGGTCACTCCCCAACCTATACCGGTACCTGAGACTGTTCATACCCACATGCAAGACTCTACACTCGCCCTTGTTACAGTTCATTAAATTTCTCTCTGCCCAGCTCTCCAGCCTGTCCAGGTCTCGCTGAATGGCAGCACAGTCTGTTGAGGTGTCAGCTACACCACCCAGCTTTGTGTCAGCAAACATGCTGATAGTGCACCCTAATCCCTCATCAAAATCACTAATGAATAGATTGAATATGACTGGTCCCAGCACTGACCCTTGGGGGACTCCACTAGATACAGGCCTCCAACTAGACTCTGTCCCATTGACCACCACCCTCTGGCTTCTATCCTGCAGCCAGTCCACCATCCACCTCACTACCCCATCATCCAGTCCACACTGCCTCAGTCTGGCTGTGAGGATGCTATGTGATACTGTGTCGAATGCCTTACTGAAGTAAAGATAGACCACATCCATAGCTCTGCCATCATCTATCCACCTGGTTAAGCCCTCATAAAATGCTATCAGGTTGGTCAAGCATGACTTCCCCTTTGTGAAGTGACTGTCCCTAATGACCCTTCTGTCCTTGATGTGCCTGGAGACAGCCTCTAGGAGAAATTGTTCCATCACCTTTCTGGGGATGGAGGTGAGGCTGACCGGTCTATAGTTACCTGGGTCCTCCTTGTTACCCTTTTTGAAGATTGGAATGTCATTTGCTATCCTCCAGTCCCTAGGCACCTCTCTTGATCCCCATGACTTAGCAAAGATGATAGAGAGTGGCTTAGCAATGACTTCCACCGTCTCCCTTAGTATGCGCGGGTGCATCCCATCAGGGCCCATGGACTTATGTACATCAAGTTTGCTCAACTTATCCCTAACCCAGTCCTTATCAACCAAGACAAGCTCCTCTCTTTCAACTTCCTCTGGGGCCTCAGCAGTCTGGGGCTTGATATGAAGACAGCTCCCAGAAGTATAGACAGAGGCAAAGAAGGTGTTCAGTATCTCTGCTTTTTCTTGTATCCTCTGTCTTCAGGGCACCCACCTCATTCAGCAGGGGGCCTACATTGCCTCTAGGTTTAGTTTTACCCACAATGTATTTGAAGAAGCCCTTTTTGTTGCCCTTGATCTCCCTTGCAAGGTTTAATTCCAAGGAGGCCTTGGCTTTCCTAGTTGCATCCCTACATTCTCTCACCAGAGTCTTATAATC
>JAOXOE010063044.1:0-31418 GCA_028565055.1 Phoeniculus purpureus | reverse complement strand
TCAGAAGGAACTTCTTCACAGTGAGGGTGACAGAGCACTGGAACAGGCTGCCCAGGGGGGTTGTGGAGTCTCCTTCTGTGGAAACATTTAAAAACTGCCTGGATGTGTTCCTGTACAACTTGGTCTAGGTGAACCTGCTGTGGCAGGGGGATTGGGCTAGATGATCTTTCAAGGTCCCTTCCAATCCCTAATGATTCTGTGATTCTATGACCAGCATCTCACCACCTTCTCTTTCTTATATCTAATCTAACAGTCTCCTCTTTAAGTTTAAAACCATAACCCCTTGTCTGTTGCAACAGGCCCCACTAAAAAATTGTTCCCATCTTTCCTATAGCATTGAAAAGCCACAAAAAGTTGTCCTTGAAGCTTTGTCTTCTCCAGGATCTCCCAGCCTTTCTTTAAGCAGAGATGTTCCAGCCCTCTGATCATTTTCATGGCCTTGTCTGGACCCACTCCAGCAGGTTCCTACCAAACCCTGAGGTAGTACCTGCCGTAGACCACAGAAATAGTAGCAGAGAAGTTCACAGTGCAGGTTCAACAGTCCTAAGGCCCCTCCTTCATCCATACAGGGTCTGAATGCTGAGCTGGGCTGCAGCATTGCCCTGGGGAAAGGGAGCCACAAAGGCTCAAGCGGATGCAAGAGGTGGCTGAAGATGATGCAGAAAGCATCTTCCAGCAGCAAACCCACTGCCATCCCAGATGATGGATGAGAAAGCGTAAGAAACATGCTCGCCTGACTTGCCTCCTCCTCCTCCTCCCTTTTTTTCCTTTTAACTACTCGCTAGGTAACAGTGAGATAGACTCATATGAAAAGACACAAGACACTGAATTCCATTATAGCTCCTAGAGCAGGAGCGAAGTGGCGTCAGTGATGTGACGCAGGAGCCAGACAGCAGCCACCGACCAGAGGGAACCGTCTGCCGGGGGTGCTTGTCACGCTTGTGTTTTGATTTGGAGTTTTATTGCTTGTTTTTACAGTGCTGATCCCCAGCTGGGCTGCCACTGTAAAAGCTGGCTCTGCCTCTGTCATCAGCCCTCTTTAAATGGATTTAAAAGCCTGGCACAGAGCTGAGAGACAGAGCTGGTCCCTGCCAGTCCCAGCATCACTCACGTGCGTCTGACTTCAGCAATCTGGCCCTTGCGCCTTTGCTGTTAATTTCGGGCTCTTTTTCTTCTAAATCTTTTCCATTTTTTTTACCCCTGCTTGAGCAATTCAAGAGGAGCTGTGGTTAAACTAAAATTCTCGCTCAATTAAACTAGTGATAGATTTCAGGTTTAAAACCACCTTTCTATGTTGCGTCAACTTGAAACCCAGGTTCAGAGATTTGTTTTGTGTGACTCTTCATAGCAAAAGGGAAATGAAGGGGTTGAACAGCACTTTTCTGTACTAAATCCGTCTTCACAGTATACCAGGTTGTAAAGGACCTTGATGATCATCTAGTTCAACATTTTAAGCTAAAGAAACACAGTTTAAATAGTGCTTTAAGAAAAAAAAGGCAGCGTTGTTACATTGAATGCTTTACCAGTGCCGACCCTGCTGTAGGATGGCTAAACATCACTATCTTCTGTCCACAGAAAAGCAGATTAAAAGCAAGACTATTTGATTTGAACAAAGGCTCGGGTGCCACACATCCAGAGCCAGCCCCCAGGAGTCCCTAAACTTTAAATTCTAGCTTCCAGGGCAAGAATCAAAACAGCACAGACACATAAACCAGTTAAATAATTAGCATAAACCAGTTAAATAATTAGCATGAACACAGAGATTTTCCTCTTTGCTCCTCTCCAGTCTTTGGGGGATGACACGATGTGTGATTTAACTGCTATTGGGTCTGTGGGAAGACTGAGCTGCCTCAATACCGAGGAAAGAGATGGAGGGAAAGGTGGGAGAGATGTTGCTTCTCCTTTCTCTCTTGCAGCTGGTGGGTCCTGAGTGCTAAGCTAAGTAGCTAATTCAGTACTTGATCTCTGGGCAGCAGGTCCATGAAAACGGGTGATGAGGAGACAAGTGCTCATCTTCCTGCCTGGATAGATGAGGAATAAGTGGGAGCTGAAGTAACACAGAGGTGAAACTGGAGCTGGTCGTGGTGAGGGCCACCAGGTCCCTCGACATTGGATAGTTTGCCAGGTTTGATTACATGCCAACCTCATGAGAGCCTGGTTCAGGCTCTCATGGAGCATCAGATTAGTAAGAAACAGCTCTGGGGTCAGAGGGATCGGTGTTCTCCTCCTTTTTAGAGGCTGGATGCACCTGGAGAAGTCACTTACAGCTCTTACAAACTGCAGGATATGGAACCCCAAACTTACTGTTTGTCCTTTCCAGGATGCTCATGGGCATTCTCTAGGAGAACCTGCTCTGCCAGTGGGGTCCGACCGGATTACCTCCAGAAGTCCCTTCCAACCCCTACCAGTCAGTGATTCTAAGATGCCTGTATGTGCATTCCCTCCCTGTAGACAGCAAATCTACCTCCCTAAGACCTCAGGTTCTCTGCTGTCCCTTCTCCCTTGTGTCTACAGAAGCAAGTTTTTTGTTTTCCCCTGGTTTTCTGCCCTTTTTGTCTAGATATGAATGACTCCTCACAGTGTGGAGTGTCTAGGACTGAGTACAGGGTGCTTAGGACAGATACGTCAGTGAGTGAGCGCTGAGCTGTAAGTAATGCAATATGCATGAGGTGCTCCATTTGTGTTTGCAAATAAGCCATTTAATCACCAGAAGAGAGGAAAAAAAATAAATACAGAGAAAGTGGTGTAATCAGTTTGCACATTTTCAAAAAGGTCTAGTTTGTCATTGTTGTCTTGAGACGGCAAAGTAAAAACCATTAAACAATGTAATGACACTGCTAATGCAGGGAAGTGACAGTCATCAGTAGGTGGGTAAGCTAAGCGGGAGATGGGGAATCAAGAACTTTTTGGATCACTGACAGTGGACCTCTATGAAATGAGTAGATTTGCTTCTCCATCAGTAAAGTGGATAAAGCAGCCTCCTTACAGATGTGCATGAGGGGTTAATTCAGTGGGGTTTTCTTTGTAGACAAACTGTACCAAAAAATATCCAAGCTCCCCTAGCTGCACCTCGTGGAGAACAATCTTGTTTTTAAACCTCCCTGTGGTCACCTTACAGTGACCTTCCAAACCCTGAAAGGAGCCTGTCGGAAGGCTAAGGAAGACTGTTCACAAGGGCAGAGAATGACAGGATGAGAGGTCACAGTTTTAAGCCAGAGAAGGGTAGATTTAGGCTGGACATTAGGAAAAAGCTCTTTAATCTGAAGGTGGTAGATCACTGGAATAGGTTGCCCAGAGAGGTCGTGGAGGCCCCATCCCTGGAGACATTCAAGGTCAGGCTTGATGAGGCTCTGGGCAATCTATTGTAGTTAGAAATGTCCTTGTTTGTTGTAGGAGGGGTTGGACTAGATGACCTTTAGAGGTCCCCTCCAACCCTGTGATTCTATGATCTGCAGATGGACCCTTGAGGTTCTATGGACCTTCATGTGCTCCATTGTGGTGGCTGCATGGTTTTGCGTTCGATGAGCAGATATTGATGCCAATGCTCAGGGCTATAAGATATGGCCTCCCCTGTTCCTGTGCTGTCATGAGTCATAGCATGGTTGAACACGTGAAACTCCTGAAGATGCCATGCTTGTGGGTCTGGGGCCCCAGCCTGCTGCAAGAACTGACTTCTGAAATTCAGGCTTTTAAAACGCTGCATGCCCAGGAACTGAAATAAACCTCATCTGCTGCCGCTGGCTTCTGTAACCTTCCCTTTGGTTTTGATAGGAGCAGCTCTAAGCTCTGAGCTGCCACAAGAGGAAAAACCAGCTTCCTCATAGCACAATGTCTTCTCCTGGTCATAGGGAGTTGCCGGTTTGCAGTGCTTGGTAGGTATCACACGGCACCAGTCGGGTGGTCGCAGCCTTCTGTTTGCAGCTCTGGGCTTTTTCCTATTTTTGGATAGTGGGTTCTTCTTTGAGTAATTACTGCCTTGATGAGGTGCTCCTCGTCTGTAACAAATCTCACTGTTGGAGTGGACGAGGGCTTCCTTTCTATCACAGTCTCTTCTAGAATCATGCTCACTTAAAAAATGTCTGTGTTTTAACAACATGAAGGAGGAAATCTCTGTAATTACTGGGCTGCGCTTTCTTTTGCTTTCCTCTGGATCTATACTTTTACATAGCACAATGAAAGTCATTATGGTTTCCTCCAGGCCAGCCAAGAGAGCTTTTCTCATTTGACATAATTCACAGAACGGGTTATTTATTAATGTGTGAGGCTCTCTAAACAAAATGGATTTTTACTGTTGCAAGAGTCTGGCTGATGCATCATTTTGACAACTTATTTAATTTCATTTTGAATTTCAGTGGCAAAAACACAAATCTTTCCCTAAAGTACCGATTTAATGCTTTGGCTTTGTTGTCCAAACCAGAAGAAAAATAATTACCTGTGTATCCAATACAGGATCTGAAAATTCTCTATTTTAAAGCTTCTACTTTTATTTTGAAGATTGCTGGGTTTATGGAGATTCATTTTATTTCCCCACTAAGCAAATGTTTTCTCCTCTCAGTGTTGACTCTCGCCATCAGTCTTTCCATCTTTCTGTAATAATTTAGTAGGTTCAAACCCATCTTTTACACTGTAAACACATCAGGCTACAAACAGGGTTCAGCTCTTGTTGGTTTTCAAATATATTTCTCCTTTGTATGTGCACAGGGGCTCATTAATTAGTGATTGTGTTCCATCAGCTGTTATACAAGTGGAATTGATTATGCCTGGCTGCCCCGTTTCCATGATTTGGGCTATTGGCTAATTAATGCAGGAGAGGTCCTCAGAGAAGTACTCTCCTCAGAATGAGTTGGAAAGACGGTGTCTTCAACCCTGAGAGTACTTGAGGCTCCAGAAGAAGCAACAGTCTTATTTTTGAAAATCAATGGAGTGGTTTTTTGCATATGAAAAAGGGGAGCCTGGAGCTGCAGGGTAATTTGAATGGTTGTAGCCTGTGTAACTAGATTTCTCCATAGAAAAGTGAAGTAGATTCAATGCACTTCCAAGGAAGTGAATAGCAGCTCCTGCTGCTCTTATTACATGTTTGGCAGCTTATTGTTATTTATTCACTAGGGAAAAAAACCACCTTGCTTTACATGAGTAATCATCCTGCATTTCAACACAACCGATTGTATGAGTAATGTGAGCACACATTGATTAAAGAGGATGATTTAGAATAGGGTTTCTGTGTTTAGTCATTTATCATCATCAGTCAGGCAAAAGCACCATAACACCTAAGCCCTGTGTAGTGTGAGTAATACATGGTGTTGTAGCAAGAGGACTTTTTGACATTTCCCAGTAATGTGAGTTTCAAAAGCATGTCTAAGACTAAACTGGCTTCTAAGATGGTACTAGAGAAATTGAATTACATGAAGAATTAGATGGTCTGAAAAATGCTAATAGCATAGGAATTAGGCTATTTTCCCTAAGTCATGTGCACACACTGCTCAGAGGTATCCTTGTGTAGCAAGGGAAACATCACTGGTCATGACATCTGTCACCCCATTGATCACTAGGGTTGATTTGGCTGATCTGGCTGGCTAGGTGGGTGTCCCCTTCCTCCCTCACTGCTCCTCATGTGTCCCTCCAAAAGCTGCATGCTCGATCAAAGAGGACAACCTTCCCTGATAGTACCATTTATCGGTCAAGTGTATACGGTAGCTGCGCTCCCCTGCCAGAACCTCCAAACAAGGTGTGATTCTGTAACAGGGCTATAGTTTAAAACTTGCTGCCATTGAAGCCCTGGTGGCTAATTTCATACTTGTTCTTTATCTTCCCTTACTTGTGAGCTCACAAAACCCAACATCTTTCACTGAGGCATCACATTTTGCCTCCCAGCTACAATAAGAGGAGTCTCCCGATGGTGAGCTGCCCTGCCTGGCAAGCACAACTCTACCAGTGTGCCAGCATGTCCTTAAGAGCAGAGAGTATAGTTGCTGGAATACTAGGGCTGTAGCTCCTGTTTGTGCTGAAGCTCACAGCGAAAGGAACTTGACATATTCTTTCTTTCTGTCTTAATTTCCTCTGTGTAGAGCTGATGACCCTGGCTATTAATTGTGCATCTCCTGGTCCCTGTCATTTCCACAGCCAGTTAATGAGTGGAACACATCTGCTATTGCCCAGGTGCCTCATACAAGGAACTGCCATACTTGGATGCTTCTCTAGCATCTCGCTGTGTGGATGGAGCAGTGTCACCTTTGCTTTCTGCATCTTCTCAGCCAAAGATAAAGGACAAGCAGGAGAAGCATACATTTCCTTCACTACCAGACTAGGGTGTCTAAATCCTACCTGGAGGACCCCTGGCATTGTTGAGCACCACAGGGCATTTGCTCATCTAGTACAGCTCACCAGGTCCATCATTAAGACCTGTTCAAGTGCATGGTAAGAGCTGCTTTCACTGTGCTGCTATGGGTGGAGTGTGCCCAGATGTACAAATGGTGTCTCAGCACAGCAGGGTGTTTCCATCTTCAGATTTAGAAAACTTCAAGTAAAACCCAACCCACACTCAGGCTGCTCAGGACATGCAGGACCAAACCACGAACTTAGGACGTGGTCACAGCAAACAGGGGGCTGCCCTTAAACCCACGCATTTGTTTTTATAGATGTTTGTGCGAAGTTTCAACACAGACATCCCCTATAGGAACTTGTAGCATGGCAGCAGTAACTCATTCCACTACCACCAAACCACTTCATCCTGTATCTCTGCCCCCTCAGAATTAGGACACAGTTCTTGCAAAAGTTGGACTGCGAAAGTTCTTCATCCGTTCACCTGCCAAGTAGATTTAATTTATGATATCGTGTATTTCAGTAAATTATTGATACAGTCACTGCGCAGAGGAACAGAAACAATAGGGTCACGTGCTGGGTGGCTCCACCTCACTGGTTTTGTTTCATAAGCGCCTGGGCTTTGCTCTGGTGGTTTTATTGCAGAGAAAAAATAGTTTTCTCCCAGGGATGTTCCAGCCTGGTGACAGAAAGGGGTGAGCTTTGTGCATGTGGTGGCAGTGGTGGTGCTAGTTGGAGCAGCCAGCCCAGTGCCGACAACCACACAGACCAGAGCCAGGCTGCTACTTGGTGAGGGAAGGACACACGTACAAGAGAAACACCGCTCTGCACTAAAGACAGTTTCCAGCTGACAGCTACAGATTAGCTGTGTCTCATTGCTTGTATGTGAAAAATGGTTTAGGAATCTCTGTGGCTTGTTTCCCATTTACACAGTGGTTGGTTTAATGAATTCAGCAGACTCACCCCAGACTGAGGTGAGACTCTGACCAGATTTCATATCCAGAAGAAGCAGCTTGAAAATGCCTACTGTATCTTTTGTGTCTAGACACTTTTGCATCCCTAGATCTACGTCTCTCACAAGAATGACAAGTTCATGGCTGACCGTGGCTTTCTATTTTATAGGAGCCCCAATCTGGAAGAGATTTTTAAAATGTTATGGCTGTTTGATCAATAGGAGAAACACGAGCGCTATCCATTTGATAATGAGGTGGTTTTGTGTGACACAGGGATCCCACTACCACACATGGATGAAGGAATATTTGATTCTATTGCCTTTTTGTTTTTAAAATGTCTTAATAATGTCAGGCAATATCATGTTGGTGAAACATACATGTTATGATGATCTTAACAGCTCAGGTGCTCTGAAAGCAAAGCTTTGACTATTTGGAAGCTAAGAAGTCTGAGGGACCAAGTATATTCTGTTGTGGACTACTCTGTTACCCTCTTTTTTTTTTTTTTTCCGCGAGGGGCCTAGGGTTTTATTTACATTTGTGAAAGTTCTTGCCATCATCTTGCAAGAATGTTGTAGGGTTTCACAGCAGAGCAATTGAGAGGTTATTCTGTAGCCATTGAATTTTCTAGAAGACCTTATGTTGCCTTCACAGGAAGATGGATGAAATCTTATTATATGTGTGTGATTTCAGAACTGAGAAAACAGACTGTCTTGTGCTCAAGAACGAAGCCTATAAATATATCTTTTAAAATATTTTGAGCTGAAATAGTTTCTGATACAAACCCTTCTGAGACTCTAAAGTTCCATAAAGAATTCTCTTCATTTTCATAAGACCCTAAAAAAATTAGAAAAAGATAAGAAACACATGTTGATTTGGAAGTCACGACTGACTCCCTAAGGAGAATTATCTAGGTTTAAAATTGCTTTGCTTTAATGCAATATGCAAAAAGAAACATCCTTATTAGGGAAAGTTAATTAATGAAACAATCTGGAAAATTGGGGGGGATTCAAAAGATATGTTGGTTATTCATTTGTTCTGCTTTTGGCATGTGGTTAAAAATCCCACCTACTAGGAATGTTGTACTTGTCTGGAGGGGAGGCTGGGGCACCCCAGGCCAAAGCTGTACGTCTCTGTGCCTAACATGGGCAACTAAGGATCAAATGTACCATTAAGTTCATTTTGTCTGAACTGCAGGCTGTTACCTTCCAGGCAATTATTCCTGCAGGAAGCCAAATGACTCGCTTTGGCTAAGCTGCATCTTTTGGGAGGACATCAAGTCTTGATGTAAAGAGATGGAGAATCCAGCAGGTTTTATGTTAGCTCCTTCATTGGGTCATCAGCGCTCCACTATTCAAAAATGAGATACCTTACTTAAATCAGAATGTTTTGGCTTTAGCATCTTGGCACCAGTTCATGTTGTACTTTTCTTTGGCAGACAGAGGAATAACTCAGTGCCTAGTAATTTCTTTCGGTAGAGTCTCTTAGATTCAAGAATCAAGCCACATCCCACCCTTCCTTTTAGTGCAGCGAGTTGCTCAGGTGCTGCATTTCCTTGTAAAGAATTTTCTCTGGTCCTTGTCAGGCTTTGTTTTTTTATCTTTTTCTTCTTCCAATGTTGTTTTTGGTTTTTATTTTTTAGGTCCACTGTATTCTAGCAGCCTCAGTTTCCAAGGGCATCTCCCCTGACTGAGCTGCAACTGAACAAGGCTTTTTTCCCCCCTTGTTCTTGTTAAATGACTTGTCCTATTGCAGATATTGCCTCCATCCTGTCTTCTCAGATATGTACTTTGCATTTGGCTTTACTTTCAGAGGACTCGAGATTCTTTGTTGGCACCATTTGCTGCTCATCAGCCTCTGTTTTGTTGGCAAAGTTCAGCATCTTTGACAGATAAAAATGGAAAATAGCACTTGGGCCTTGGATCTCTGCTCAAACCCCTTACTTCTCTGTTCTCATGCAACAAGGATTCCCCAGGAAGCAGTACGACTTTAGAACAGATAATTAGTCAGTTTAATCTAGGCAACTTTTCATTCTGGTGTTGGTTTTCACTCATTTGATGTTTTTTTTGTTTGTTTACTATTTGTTGTTCTACTACAGGAAGTCATATGCCTTAGCAATGTGTGTACCAACAACACATGGAAATATCTTCAACAGTCTTTTCAGTCTCATGACAGTTTTTGGGCACTTAAAAGCCTAGCCTTGGCGTGTTACAATGTACTTGCCTACTACTAGGGCCACTGGGAGGATTAATTAGTTAATAGGCTAGATTAATTCAGACATGGCCCTTTTGAGCCAAAAAGCCTTTGGGGTTGAGCAGACTGATACTGTTTCCGACTCGTCTCCAGAGCCTGAGTTGGTTTAGGGCGCCCTATATGTCATTGCTCTCTCTCTTTGACAGGAAGACACTAAGTTGATCTGTACAAACTACAGTGTAATAGGCCAAAAAATCCGAGCTGGAAAAGCAGTTCTACAAAAAACATTAGTTTTCAACCCAGTGATGCCAAAACACGAGGGGCTGAGGCTGGTGGCTGGTACTTAGCAGTTCAAAAATACCCGTGTGGAATCAATAAACAGCAGCGACTCGCGGATGACGTAAAAAGGATGTGAACTCCATTACTGGGCTCTAAGTCACAGGGAGTTTTGCCGGCGCCGGCGGGAGGATGGAGCTGTAAACTGGCTCCGTGGCAGGGCGGGAGGCCCCGTCGGGATTTCAGCACCGCGGACAGCGCCCGACCCCGGCCCCCTCCCACACCCGCCCCATCGGCCCGGCCCCGGCGGGTCCGCCCCGTCGCTCCCTGGGTTCCCGCGGCCGCTTCGCTGTCCCTTGCACCGTAACCTGTAGCCAGAGCTGTCGCTTCGGTTCGGCCACCCGGGATTTCTCCTCTCACTGTTTTTTCTCTATCAGCCTTGTGCCGTCAGACCTGACGTTCCCCCCCCCGCCCCCTCTGTCGGTGACTGCCCCGCAGCCTGGCCGGGACAAAGGGATGCTCAAACGGCCCGGTGTCACTACCCCGGGGCCCGGCGGAGCTACCCCGAGCGGGGCAGAAACTGGCTCCGTTTACATTGGCGGCAGGGACGTGGGGGGGTGTCCGCGGCCGCCTTCCCCCTGCCCCGCAGGGTGCCGGGCCACAGCTTCTTCCCCCGCACCCCGAGAGGCTCCGTACCGCTCTCCCCTCCGTTCCCCCGTCCCGGTCGCGGCAGGTCCCGGCACTCACCGCTGACGCGGAGGGCAGCAGGCGGGCGATGCTGCGGAGCGGCCCCGGGCGCGCTCCCGGCGGGGGCGGCTGCGCTGCTGCAGCCTCCGATTGAGAGCCAGGGGGGGATGGAGGGTGCGGGGGGGCTGCGCTGGGCACCGCCGGCCCCGGCTCCTGCCGTGCAGGCAGGGCGGAGGGAGGAGGAATGGATGGAGGAGGGAGAGAGGAGGGAGGAGGGCGCTGCAGCTCCTCAATTATTCAGCGCTTCCCCTTCTATGCGCTCTCCCCGCCTGCCTGCCGCATGTGACCGCCCGGCAATAGCCGCGGGTCGAACCGAGCCGAGCCTGTCCCGGGAGAGCTCCTTACGCGGGGCTGTCATCCGCACCGCCGCGTTCCCACCTCTCGAACCCTCTCTGCCAGCCCAAGTGTCCTGAGGGCTGCGAGTGGTCTCCCCTAAACTGCCTGGCTAATGAAAATCGACTGCCTTGGCTGCCTTCTCCAGATCAGGGTTTTCCTCACCTCAGGGACAGAGGACTAGGAACAAAGGGCTGCCCCTGGGGTAAAGGGACGCCTCCTCTTTGTTTTCTCCTGCGAGATTTGGGTGCTAATACTGTAATCCCGGAACAGACCGAATTAGGACTAAAATACTGCCTCATATATTACAGACATGATGTCCAGCCCCCTGCATGGCCTGGCTGGGAGGAGTTAGACAGCAGGTGCAGGATTTATTTTGTAGCTGCTTTTGACAGTAGCTGGAAGTAACGCACAAAATTATTCTTTCTTATATGTTTTGTGTTGTGGTTTGGGCTGTAGAGTTCCCTCTAGAAGCGCTCCCTCTGCACCTGTATTTGTACCATGTTGACATCAAATCCAAAACGGTTTCACCTCCCCCCATGTCTGGCCAGGATCAGTTTTCAGTTTCCATTACAGCTTCATGCTGTAACCTCTAAAAGGACCCGTTCCTGGCTGTGGGCTGTGCCATGAGGGAAGGTCTATGTTTCCTAAACACTGAAATAAATGTCTGTGGGTAAAAAATGAAAGGTATGATCCTTCAGCTTTTGTCGTGTTTGCCTGATGTGACCTGACAGGAACTGCATCAGTGACCTTCTGGGGACCTGCAGGCAGCAGCACTGCACAGATAAACCTAGTCAGGATGTCCACAATCTGGGCTTTGGGCAGGATAGGTGGCCACATATAATCTCTTACTACCTTTCCAGACTTGAAATGTGTTTTCTCTGGCTCTCCAAAGGAGTGCCACTACTTCCCCTGTTTCTACCAGATTATTCCCTTTCTTCAGCTTTGCTTTGCCTCTCTCCCCTCCCTCACAGCAGTCTCTTTGCAGCCCCTCTCTTCCCAAATGAGAACAGAGAAGACCTTTCCCAGCTGAGTGCTGGTCAACAGAAGGTGTTATCACAGGGTGACCCAATGCTCCATTTCCTTCCTGCTGCTCTGGCCAGCAGCACACATCACACCATACAACACACAGCAGGAAAAGCCTTGCTGGAGCCAAAGTGCAGGCAGCTGATTACCATCCTCACAACCAGCAGTTCTGAAACCTGTTTTTAATTTATCCCTTATTCTTTGATTGCCTGAAAGCTGCAGCTGCTCTCTTGTCCATTTCTGCAGTTCCCATGCTTCCCAGTTGATTGTTTCTCTTCCCATTCATTGGCTTCCCCCATCTGCTCTTGCCAGTCTGGGGACACTAGACACAGCTGTGGGTGTCTGATCTCAGGAACTTCTCTTTGGTTTAATCTCAACAACATAAAGAAAAGCTTCTCTATTTGCTATTGCATTTTGTTTAATAGCACTTTTAAAACTGTAGTGGACTCTACCTGATTGCATTGCCAGCCTTTAGCCACCACTTCTGTCTCCTTTGTGGTTGTGGCGAGTGTGGGTAAAGGACATGGAGAGGGTTGTTTCTGAAATGGTTGTTTCTGAAATGGTTGTCAGTGGCCAAGTTTTAATGGAATGTTCCTCTGTGGGTGGGTGCAGGGTCACTTGAGTCACATTAACCCCTCAGGGCTGGCACAGGACTGCATGCCCTGAGGGCTGACCCATAGGTTGGTGCACATCTGGCCCGTTGCAATTTGGTTGGTGTCAGCAGCGAAGGGTTTTGTGTCCTCTTAGCAAATACTTTGAACACTTCAGTTGGTACAAATAATTCTGTGGCACCACTATATCCTCCCTGCTTCTGCCTTCCCTCAACTGCTCAGACCTCTGGCTCTGGCAGACTTTGCCATGCTTTGGTTCTCTAGACCCTGTTGTGTGGAGTCATGTGGAGTTATTTTTGGAACAGTAGTTAGCATAAGTGTAGGTGCTTGTAAGTTTGCGGCTTGTAGATAAATTTTGAGGTTTTTTGATAAGGAAGTAGTTGTGAAAACAGGTGCTCGTATCCTGGTCGTAATCACCAAGGCATGCGCAGAAGAGATACGAGACAGCGGCGACACAAACTGTTTGTGTGTTTAACAGACCGATCGGAGCCAAGCAAGGGGGTACATAGTGTGCAGCTGTTGGTAATAAAACGTCCTCTACTTTGATCACATGGGTCTGCGTGGAAGTCCATTATGAATCCCCGCACTGTTGCAGTCTAACCTTGATCTACTTTTTGGATGTTTGCCTCTTTTTTGTCCAGTGATACTTAACATTAACTATCCGAAACAAACTACCACCATCTTGAGTCAGAAAAGACTTAATTGTTGTGTCACTTAAGCTCATTCTCATTAATCCTTACCCTGTTCTCATGAGATTTATAACTTCCAGTCTTACAGGAAGATGAATTTCTACGGCTGCCCCACTAACGTTGCTCTTCAAGTTGATTAAATGCAGGTTCTGTCATTTAGATAAAGAACTGGATGAGGCCACGGTGCGCTCTAGACAAGTGCCATTAGCAAGATCACCCTCAGATTAGGGTGGTATTTCCCACAGCAGGCGTGAGCACGATGGTACTTCTGTGGCACCATGTCCTCTGTCCCCAGGCACTGCCTAGTTTCCAGATTAAATAATTTCTGCCCATTTTTGTGTAACAGCAAATGGCCATCTGACCAGTCACTTAACTACTTAATCCTATTTTGAGTTTGACCAAGGCTTGGGTCTTACTAACACCTTATAGCAGGGATCTTCCCCAGCTGCCATGTCATTATCTCAGCCATTCTTTTATCAGTGTCAAATACGGCTGTTCCAACTTCATGGGACATAACTTTTATGTGACTCTCAATGCACACAGGTGGAAACCACACCATTGATTATTTTCTTCCTTTCATTACAATGTTTGACTCTCAAAATCCCCTCATACTTGTCTCATGCATGACTAATTAGTTGTGCCACGTAAATACCACAGTTCCTGCAGTTTTCTGAGCTTTTTTAGTAGGACAGTCAACATTCTCTTGTCCTGCTGGCCAAGAAGGCCTCTAAAGGCTTCCAGCATCCTTACCTTCCTTCCTTTCATAGAACGTATTGGGTTGGAAGTGACCTCCAAGGGTCATCTAGTCCAACCCACCTGCAACCTCCTCATAAAGGCTCATCTCCAGTTCCTTTATTTTGATGAGTTTTCCTTAGGGCTTTTCACAGAATGTTTTGACATTATCAAAACTGACCAATGGGCTGTTCAAGAGAGATACTTTGGTTGCCCTTGGGTTCCCACTGGGGTCCCAATGTTATCGCTTGGTTTTGTTTTTGCAAAAGTGCTCTGGTTTGGGTTACTTACAAAAAGAAAAAGCTATTTGAAACACATGAACTTGTACAAAAGAACCTACTTTGGAATCAAATCAAATTCCAGTCAGAAATTGCATTTGATATCAACAAGAGAATTGAAAATTATTATGTGTTTTCCAGCATTTCCTCCCAAACGCCATTGGGTACCAACAGGATGAAGCTGCAGCAGCTTTCTCTCACCACTGTTGTGCGCATTGGCTGAGGTCCCTTCAGCAGCTCCTGTTAGACAGTCTCCATCACACACTTATCATTTAATGAAGGTGTTTGGAAACTGTCATCTGGCTCTTAGGAGATCAGTATTTCCTAGAAAAGCAGCCACTGAGTCATGGGGATGGGAGCTGGTTAGACCCCACCTGTTCACTTTGCATGTCTGCTAACTCATGTCCATGAATCTGGCAAGTGCTCCTGCTTCAATTCGGTTTGAGGCATCACGAAATAGCTTGCTGAACAGTGGCAGCTCCCAGACTTCCAGTGCAAAGTTTGCTTGATGGTGTCTCTGAGTTTAGACCAGACACAACTCTGCAGAAAAATGTGATCACAATGCTTGGACACACTTTTACATCAGTTGGAACCTCAGTGAGTACCCTGTAGGGGTCAGAGTGGTGGGGGTATTAATGTACGAGCATAAGAAGGGGAATTAGTCTTGCTGTATCATCTCTGTTGATGACTACTGTT
The DNA here is from genome assembly GCA_028565055.1 of Phoeniculus purpureus. Classification (NCBI taxonomy): domain Eukaryota; kingdom Metazoa; phylum Chordata; class Aves; order Bucerotiformes; family Phoeniculidae; genus Phoeniculus; species Phoeniculus purpureus. Next base: position 16,569 of record JAOXOE010063044.1, on the reverse strand, counting down.
ATGATGAATACTGGCATGAGGAAAGATAGTCCTGTACTTAAAGCCCCAACTTGAGATCCTAAAAACCTCACTCAAGTTCCTGGCTCTGTGATGGGTTTTTCAAGCAAACTTTGTTGATCTTCGTGGTCAGAGTGCTGTGAAATGGCAGTGACAATAGTGCCTGGTCTCAGTGGATGTGTTGGCTGTATAGGCTGTAATTTCTTTAGGTGAGAGCCTGCCTCTACATCCCTTATGGGATCCTGATCACACTGGGGCAATTCAGTTGGGCAGAAGGCACAAAGTGCCTGGAGTGCTGAGCTGTACTTCCCTCCTCCCTGACCCCGCCAGGTCTTACATTGATTCACAGGGACTGCAGCCCTGACAGAGCTGCGCAGGAATGAGCCCAGAGCTCATGGGGCACCCTTTTCATTATTTAGGTTCCTTCTCTGTAGCAGAACTGGTCATGGGTGTAATTTCTGATCGAGGTAATGGAAAGGGTTATTCTACTCCGCCAAGCAGCACCTTGGACAGGTTAAAAGAAAAGAGCTGTGTGGATGCTTGTCATAAACCCTGTCAGGGGGCTTCCCCCTCTGTAGGACGGGAACCTTGGTGGTGTGTGAGTATAAGCAGAATTTGGGGTAAAACCCCTGCACAACACAGCCTGGGGACGCTTTGCCATTTGATGTAATACAGCTATGATTTCTCCCAGCCTCTTTCTTTCTTGCTCCATATCCTCCATGCCAGGCTGAGCGGAGAAGACAGCTAATGCATCCGTCAGACACATTGCCTGTTCAGATAGAGATGGGGTGACGGAGCATTAAAGAAATCCCTTTCAAAGCCATATGTGAATGTACAGTCCAGGTCTAACTCCAGCATGAGCCATGGCCTCTCCCCTGGCTGGAGGTTGTCACTGGATGATGCCCACAATAGAATTGATACCCTTTGGTAGTGCCATCACTGTGCCCAACCAGGAATGCCCACTGGTATGAAAACAGCTGCTTCAGCCTCAGCCATGGGCAGATAAAAGACCTATGTGATGGGTCTGGGGGCTTCTCGGGGTAGGATCACACACGTTGGGGACAGACAGCTGCAGTCCCCAGAAAGTGTTTCCTTCCAACACTTGGGACAGTGGCTGCAGACGTGACTTTGGGGGAGGCTGGGGGGAGGCTGGGATAAAGCATTTGCCAGTGAGAGGGGATTAAATGATTCAGTGTCTGGAGGCTGCTGTGTTATTTAAAGGACCACACACTGTTTTTTGATTATTCAGAGACGTCTGCTTTTGACAGCAAAACTGGGAAGAAGGGTGTTTGGTGCTTTGGCATTTTCTTCATCCCTCTTTTAACATTAATGTTCTGGGCTGCTGCATAGCTGCCAACCATGACCTGCCCATGCAGGTCACACCATGTATACTGTGGTGATCAAGTCTTAATCAAGAGAAACTTAATACATTGCTAAGTATCAGTTCTTGCTGCTCTGTGGGTGGGCTTAGCTCTTCCGGATTCCAGTTAAAGCAGTAGGGTGCAGGGTTTGGTCTGAGTTATCTGTTGCCTAGGGGTCGGCAGCTAGTGACAGGATGAGAGGGCAGGACCTGAAGCTGTGCCAGGAGAGGTTTAGGTTGGATGCTAGGAAGCCCTTCCTCCAGGAAAGAGTGGTTAAACATTAGAATAGACTTCCCAGGGGGTTGGTGGAGTCCCCATCCCTGGAGGTGTTTAAGAAAACACTGGATGTGGCACTTAGTGCTGTGGTCTAGGTGAATGTGGTGATGTTAGGTCATAGGCTGGGCTCGATGATCTTAGAGGTCTTTCCCAGGCTAAATAATTCTGTAATTCTGTGGCTTGATGCTCTTTAAGGTCTTTTGCAACCTAAATGATTCTGTGATTCTGTTTAATGAGTCTGAGAGTAACAGATGAAGTACCAAAGCACAAACCTGATACCAGCACAGGGACGTTTGATGGATTTGTTGGCAGGTCTCACACACAATGTAATTCTGGATGTAAAGTCACCACAGGGTGACATTTCTGACTGTGTTAGGCATGTGTTTGACTCCTGTTGGGTGCTCCCCAGAAAAGCACCACCTACTCAGTGCTTTTAAGTTCTCCAAAAGCCACCAGCTACCTTGGGTTTGATATGCTGTACTATGTGTAGTCTGTATCAACCACTGACCTGTTCTAGTGGATCAGTTCTTGGTGTGGAGTGGTGGGTCATGGTGTTTGCCACCCCTCACATGCCTTGTGAAGAGATGCCTCTGAAGCTGAAGAGGATTGCTTGGCTTGGCCATCTACTCATCTCAGTAAATCTGAGGTTCTAGCAGGAGCCATGCTGGGCTAGTTTGAGGTAGAAACTCCATCAGCAAAGAGCTCACAAGGCGCTCTTTGCTGCAGAAACAGGTGCAGTAAATGCAGTAGATGGTTTTGTTAAAAGTGTGGCAATAGTTTGATGACAAGAGGACACAGTGCAGCTCACCTGCAGAGAGCCGGGGACAGGAAAGCTGTGCTGCTGCATGGCTTCTCATTCAGAGAGGCTACTGGGGGGCTGCCTTGCTCTGCCATGGTGTTGCACATGCTAGAGGGTGTTTGATCTCTATCATTTTTCTTGTTGCCTCTCATGGTTACTTTCCTGGGCTTATTTCAGCTCCCCATCACCCGCATCTCTCTGTACTTGGCTGGCAGAGCCAAGCTCTGTGTAGGCAGCAGTACCCCCCACCCTGTGCTCCACACAGAGCTGGGGAGCATCCACAAGCCCTTTGTCCCTACAGTGACAGGTCCACCTCACTGTCTGTTGGGCTGCTCATGCATAGCAGAAGCTGTTTGTGTTGTTCACAGTAAAAGCAGCCACAGTGTTTGTTTGTTGTTGTACACAAACAGCTTGTTCCCTACTGCTGAGAGCACTGGGTTAAAATTAATGGTCTTCAGAGTATTTTAGCATTCACTTGTCAAATTTTACCCAGAGACTCAACTACTTATCCTTCTGTAATAAACAAACATTTTCTTTCTGGTAAAAAAAAAAAAAAGGAATCTATGTGATTGCTTCCTGGGCATTTTAACTGGCTGCTTGATTTATCCACCCTGTCGCTAATAACAGACAGGGCTTTGCCCAACCCGGGGTTTGATGAGAGGCTGCTGTTTGTGTGAGTGTGTTTGCTTTGCATGCAAATAAGAGGATTTATTGTCTGGTGTTTGTTTTTCACCAAAATGTAGCTTTTTCATGTCCAGAATCACTGCTGCTGTCCCAGGAGCAAACCTTGCAGAAAAGGGGAGGTTTGTGAACATCACATGGGCTGGAGCTGAGCAGCATCAGCTATTCAGCAGGAGAGCTCATCTGCTCCAGGAAAAACCCCCGGGGCTATATTGATCTGATAGTTTATTGTCATTGATATTTCTACTGATCTACTATTCCCTGATGGTTTCTTGCTGCTAAGCCAAAGGGCAGTGTTGGAAAGGGTCAGCACTGAAGGAGAACCCACATGAAAACATAATGCAGTTTTTTTTGGGCTAAAACTTGACGCTTGCCCAAGCTGTGTCGGTTAGGTCACTCCAGGTCTGCTCAAGCTGATTTTGTGTCTCAGCTGAAGGACAGTGAGCCAAAGCCTACACCTCTGAAATCACCATGGATTTAATATCGTAATGCAGCCTTGGCTGAGCGCAGCTTGAAAGAGCAGAGCGGTGCGGATTGAATTACCTGCAGCATATTAGTTGAGATCTCCTATCCAAGAACCCCAGGGCCTGGTACAGCTCATCTTTCAGGGGAAGTCGATAAGATCGTAGCCTGTGGTAACATAGTTTTAGGTTTTAATTTGGTATTCATTATATCATTATCAGCGATCAGGGTCCCGGCTCGCTTATGGGCTGTTGACTCTGCTGGTTTTGGTGCAGTGACTCTCTGTGTGTTGGGTCTGTGGGGTAGGCACACATGGCATGGGGCAACCACCCTTCAACCATCATCCTTAGATACTTGGGGGCATGCTGCCCGTAAGAGTGCCCCAAAGATGCTTTGAAGCTCCATTGAACGAAGGAGCACAAACCAGATGATTTCCCTAGAAAATGAAGATTGGGTTTTTGGTTAGTTTGTGTTTCTTCTAGTATCTTAAAATAGCATTTCTGTTTGTTGATGCAAATAAGACAGGACATTAATATGCACAGCCTAGCAGTAAATAGGTTTCAAGCAAGCTTCTGCAGTGCTGGGGGAGGATAGATATTAGGACAGAGCGTTTTTCATCACCAACGTGCCAGCTCATATACAAAAATATTTTGCTCTTACAACACAGGGAAAAGATTGGAAAGCTGAAGAAAAAATACGTTTTTCCACTAGTATCTAGAGTTGGAAAAAAGGCTGATCCAGAATGGAAGACAAATAATAGTCTTGTTTCTGTTTCAGTTAGATCTAATGCTAAAAAAAATACACATTATGAGGAATGGGGTTTGGAACAGGCCAGAGGTAGACATGATGCAGCTCTTGAAATGAGGTGGATCACACATAAAAGCTGTTGACACTGGGCCATCCTCCTTTGTTGGAAATATATTCTTATTGTCCTGGCCCTTAACTTTGACCATCTACAAAGTCAGGCTTTTAGAACGTATGTGTCATGGTAAAACCCACTGGGCTTTTCCAGAGAGGTGTTAATGGCTTTTACCTAATCTGAGGTGGTATTTTCAGTTCCCTGCAACCAGCACTGAGTGGAACTGGAAGTGAGCGCTGACATCTCCCCTGTGCACAGCATGAGAGAAAATGGGGAGGTTTTGTGTACAGTAAAGCAGTTTTAAATTAAAAAATGGGAGTGAATGATGTATTAATGTAGTCAGGCAGCAAGAGAGAAACGAACACATCAAGTAGACAAACCAGATTAATGCTAGAGGTGCGTCCTCACTGCCCACACGAAGCATCGATGGCCTGATAAACCCAGGCAGTAACTGATCTATATTTACCTTCTTGATTTATGAGAACAGAGATGAGCAAGGACTCTGAAGCACATGAATCAGTCGTGTTTCTCATGGCTTATACAACTGTTGGTTATAAAATGATCCCTGTAAGCAAGGGAAACCCCACGTTCCATCTCCTCTCCAGCTCCTCGGGGGAGGGTGTAAGTCTTCAGTAGTCCTCCACCACCCTGCGCTGGAGATGCCATTTGCCTCAGGATCTGCTGAGTACAGTCACCCTCATCCACAGTCTTCTCGCTCGGGCAGTGTGTTTGACTTGGTCTGTGAAAAATACAGCATTTGAACGGTGTTTGGGTGACCATCATCCAGCCACGAGCCAGAGCTGCAGGCTTGTTGCCTTGCGGCAGGAAAAGATATGCCGCAGCCCAGTGGCCTCCCTTGAGGACAGCAGGGATGCAGGGTGCCCCAACTAGGCTCAGGGGCATGTGGCGGGGGTGCTGGCAGGGTAGGCAAACTAACGACAGGGTGTTTTTAGCTACACAGCAACAAGAGAAAGCACATGAAGCAACCAGAGCAGTAAAGGAATCACGCAGCCCTTCAAAGGGAAGGAGGAAAAGCCCTCTGCTTAGTGTCTCCTACATATCACAAGCAATAGAAACGCTGATGCTTCAGTGTTTTCCCACTCACCTAATAAAACCAGTTTTACTCCCCAGTTTCTTATTCCCATTCCCTTTGCATGGATGGACATTGAGGTGCTGAGTTGGGGGCTAGGGCTAGCCACCAAGTCCTTCCTGCTGGGAAAAACCAAGCTGAGGGGCCAGGGACTGCTCTGTGCATCATGGAAATGGCCAGTGGCTGCTGCTGACCAACAAGCTGCTCCTGAGTGGTGGCACTGGTCACCCTCAGGGGGCAGGGGGGATCTGCCTGGCTTTCACTGCTGCCAGCTGCCTGCACAGATGCAGCCCCACAGCAGGGCTGAGCTAGGGTAGGAGGAACGAGAGGACCGCTGTGGGGGAAAACCAGTGTGTGTTTCACAGAGGATCTGTGCTTTAAGGAGAAACTGAAATTTGTCTTCAATTAACCATTTTATTGTTAATCCTCTTGTGCCCACACCAAATCACAGAGGCGATTTATCCTGGGGTTTCTGTGAAGGTTCTGCTGTGGCAGCATGCAGGAGGGGATGCAGGAAGATGGGTTTGTTGGACGTTTCACTTTGTTCACTGTCCACTCTGGAAATAGCTGCGTAGCAGGGGAATTTCCCTTCCTGGACACTAGCCGGGAGGTGGGAGGCCTTGTCACAGACTTGCAATACCTTGAAGTATTTACCTAAGCAGGGTTTCTTGTGCCAGGACAAGGGGTGATGATTTTCAGATGAGAGAGGGAAGATTCAGACTTAGCTACAAGCAAGACATTTTTAGCAACGAGGGTAGTGAGACACTGGCCCAGGCTGCCCAGAGCAGTGATAGAATCCCCATCCCTGGAAACATTCCAGGTCAGGCTGGATGAGACCCTGAGCAATCTGGTTTAGTTGCAGTGTCCCTGCTCACTGCAGGGGGGTTGGACTAGATGCACTTTAAATGTCCCTCTCAACAGAACATGCTGTGAGTCTATGCTTTGACACAGTTGTTGAAGAGCGCCACTGGCCACTGCTGGGTACCTTGTCCCAGGTTCCTCTCCACCAGCTGGTGTTCAGAGAGGGAAGTGGTGCACAGAGAATACCGGCAGGACAAGATGTGTGTTTTCTGTGTTTTCCTGTCTTCTTTTTTTTTTTAATTGTATTTTTTCAAGAAATAAACACCAGTGTTTTGTTGACAGAGCAAGTAATTTACAACTCTCCAAAGGAAGCTAAATTACTCTGAATAACTTGAATGCTAAAGGAATGTCTGCACCAACCCAAGCTCCTAATGGGTGGTTCAGCCTTACTTGGAAATGCAGATGTTCAGCCTAACGAGTTCATCAAAATGACCAGTGACAGCCCCTCCCCACCCATCCACTAGCCTGTTAGTAACATTTATCCAAGTAGATATTCCGTTTTTCTGGGCTTTTCATGACTTATGAGATGTTATTTCCTGCTGGTAGTGGATTGTCCAAGTATTTGCAAGCCTGAGCACATTCCCAAGTGGAATACTAACAGTCAGTCTCATTGCACAGCAGCTCAGGCAGCTGGGCTCCGGATTGATGAAAACAAATGAGCACTTAAATTGAAGATTCATTTGATGTTGTGCAGATAAAGGAGATGTTCTTCTTCATGATAATTAATGATTTGAAAGGCAGGGAGCAGAGGACAGGCAGCCAAGGTTGTGGCTGGCCAGGGCAGAGCAGGAGGGAAGTGATGGCCTCAGCAGCCTGTGCCCCAGCAGGCTGCACCCATTGCAGGCTCCTCTCCGCAGGAGAAGCAGCAGACACCTCTACAGCGGGGGGAAACAGAAATCTAGAAAGAGCCATGCCATCCCGAAGGAAATGGGTGATTGTACAGCTGTCAGCTGATGCTAAATGGCTAAATCTGGCAGCAGAGCCCTACGTGCTTAAATCAGAGCTGAGTTTGCCCTGCTTGTTCTGCTTTATTGGTGCCCTTTCCCAACATTTCTCCACGTTGAGGTTGTAATTTTCTGTCAAAACATGACTGCAGAGCTGTGTGCTTTAATCCCGTGTAATTACAGTCCTGGGGATCTCGGTCATCCTCTGCCTCACACATCCCCCACCCCTTGGCCCTTGCAGAAATGCTGTTATGGGAAGTGGCTGAAAGGGTGGGAGTCTTGTTCTCAGAGGTCTTTCTTGTTCCTCCCACTATTATTTTTAGAGCTCTGAATCAAGGATCACTGCTGCAGAGATAAACCTCCTCCTTGGCACTCCCTGCTAAGGCAGGGAGGGGGTGACACAAAAGCTACCCCATTCCCACCTTCAAAGCAGATGTGACTCAGCCTGCAGTTTGGGGACTCTTTGTTTAACTTGGAGGAGGATGAGTCACAGGAGGTGAAGTCAGAGGCTTCTCCAGCAGGAATCAGCCCATGGCCTCAAAGGTTGGCTCAGCTGGGCTGATTCAGGCTGGTGGAAGGTCCACTGCTTCCATCAGAAATCCCGCCCACACCGTCACGGTGGGGCAGCTGAGCTAAGAGGCAGGGATTGTCATTGAGTTGATTATGAGTTTAAAGGACTGGGGAAAAATAGTCATCTGTTAACAAAAGCCCTCAGCAGATTCCTGCAGCGAGGGCATGGAGGGAAAAGTGAACCTACTGGGTGCCAGCACGCAGCCTGCAGCCCAACAGCTCTGATTTGCAATTCTTCAAGTCAGGTCAGTGAAACAGGATTTAGCCTCGAAGATGTAAACCAGTGCCATGCCAGCAGGGTGTGGAGAGTCCTTCTTGACCAGCACTGTGGTAGTACTGTGGGCTGGTGAAGGCTTGTGGCCAATCTCTTTTTCTGGTTTTCCATTCTAAATGAGGAACAAAAGTGCTGTCTATAGAACTTACTGTCTTTAAAGTGTTAAAGATGAGGATGGCAGTCAGAAATGTGGGGGAAACTCACTTTTCCTGCAGTTGTTCCATTGAGACCATAAGGAAGATTTCTGGTTTTAGTTATTTTCGTCTCCAGAGTCACTCTTGGTGTCCAGTTAATTCAATGCATTTAGTCCTCTCATGCCTTAGTTTTCCTTGCCTTTTCAGCTGGGCACTGTGTCATCCTTGCCATTCTCTAAATCATTCAGATTGCTGCATCCCACAGATGAGGCCACTGAGAGTCAATAATCCTCTCCTGAAGAAATTGCTTCTGACAGGTTAGAGACCTTCCAGAACAAAAGGCACCCTGGGAGAGTTGCTGTCTTTTGGGCTGAGCTCATGGAACCTTCCTGAATGGAACATGGGATGTGATTCAGAAGATAACTCCTGAATGAGCTGTGCAAAAGCTACCACCAACTTTTGTGTACTAGTACGGAAGAAAAATTGCTATCAGGTTGTCTGTCGAATGAGCTGTTTGGCTGCTGAGGGGGAACAGTCTCAGCCCTGTTCCCATCAAGAACTCAAAACCAAGAGTCTCTTGCATGGACAGAGTGCAAGGACAGAGTAGAACTGTTGGATAATAGTAGCACACACACAACAGGTCTGTCGTCATTGTCTAACATGGTATCAGAATGGCTTCATATGTACCTGCCACTAGAGGCATCTACTCTTGTCAACCATCTGCTTATAGATCCTTAATGAAAAACTGTTATTTATAGAACAGGCTGCAAAGGGGGCTCCTCACAAACCCAAAATAAGTCATTTTGATGACTTGATAAGCTTTGTTCCTTGAACAACAGATGTGTACCAAACCCAAACCTTTTTGCCATGACAACACTGCAGGGTAAGAGCCTATGTGGAAGCTACGTTGGTTTGAAGCCCACTAAACGGCCTCATTCTTCTTGCTCTTTCACCTTGGCTTACCTTAGCAAAGGTATGGTGGGGAACAGACATGTACTCTTACCCAAAGTCTTGGGGGTGAACAGGGTGAGGCAGGCCAGGTTGTGTGGGTGGGTACTTAGAACCCTCTGGGTTTTGATAGAGCATGAGCAGGATGAGACCCTCTTGCTCTGCACCAGAGTTGGGCTTTGACTCTGAGGAGCCAGATGCAGGGTTTCCATTAATTCAGGTCAGGATCACCTCTTGGCTCGTCTCATCCTTCTGTGGCTTACAGGCCAGCATAGGCGTGCAACGGCATAGTCCCGATTTCCTGCAGCTTTTTCAGCAGAGAGGCTGTTGTTCTTGCAGACATGTTTTGCATAACATCTTTATTCCTGTGGAAAAGAATGTTTTTTAAAAAGCCTAATTTTAGCTGCTACACAGGTTTTCACTGGAGACTTGGTTGTAGCCGTGAAAGACCTCACAAAAGATTGCTGCAAGCGTAATTGTTGGCTCTTTGAGCAAGGATGAAAGTTTAAAATGCACGGTACATAGCAAATAAAAACAAACTAAGAGCAGTTCTGCTGTCAAGTGTCCAGAGCATGTAGGAGAGAGGTGAGAGCCCGTGGCAAATGCTGCATGTTGCTGGCCGACTTTTCTTGTCAAGTCTGCAAATTTTGTTCAAAGCCCAGAACAAAATCAAGGGGCTCCTATTGAGTTCCTTGACCTTAGGATTAGGCAGGATGTAAAACAGGAGGACACGGATAGTGACAACATGCTTTAAGAAAGTTATGCAAATGAGGTTAAAATGCACGCGTTAAAATATTAGCTCTGGCAGAGAGAGGCTGCTGAAGTTTCAGTTAAGGGGAACAAATGCTCAATAAATTAAAAAGTCAGGAGCTGGCTTTGAAACAGTTGCTTTGTAAGCAAATGTTCCCTTTTGTGGTCGGCGTGAAATGTGCTAGGGGAAAGGAGACAGCTCAGCTACTTTCCTAGGGGGTAGATACTGCCATCATCAAATCCGCCTGAAGAAACAGCTCAAGTTTGCACTTTTATTGGCTCTCAGGAACCTGATGGAGGTTCAACAACTGTTCTTATTCCTTTTTTAAAAAAAGTAATTAATAGTGGGGATCTTCCCTCTGTAGGAGGGAGGTGGGGTCCACTCGTAACTGTAATTGCATAATTATGGCCAGATCAGAGCCCTCTCAGTGCCAGCCCAGCACCACCACGAGCAAGAGTTGAGTCGCATTTCAAAATAGCCATACCTCGTCCAAGATGTAAACTGTTGTCCTGAAAACTCACGTGTGTGTTTTTTAATGCTGTAAATACGCTGTGATGATTTCAAGGCTCAGTCTGGAGTGTATAACACCATTTTCTGTGATGATTTCACTTACCCGGTAAATCTGAAGTGCTTTTACCCACCACAGCTTTGTCTCCCTGGGAAGAAGGAGGTTGCAGATTGCAGAGAAGAGCTGGCAGAGAGAGGTCAATTTTAGGCAGAGCAAGTAACACACGTGTAATGGTTGTCCTTGCCATAACCCAAACGTGGCTAATCGTTGGTGGATTGCTTGTGTGATTCTGTGAGATATGCCCTGGGTAACAGTGACTAACCTACTCCATGGCTTCCAAGAGGCTTTTGGAGATGACCTCAGCAGCACCTGTGGGATGATACTGGTGTTGCTGAGACCCTCTGGTCGTTAAAACACTCACGGGCAAAGAAAAAGAAGTGTGAAAGGTTTCATTTTTGTTTTCTGGTGACATTAGCCCTGTGCTGCTGAAGAGCACCAGGTCGGGTAAGTCCCTGCTCTGCTTTTCTGTTGGCTGAAGAAAAACCTCTTTCTCTTAAAGAAACCATTTCTTTGCACGCGACAGCAGAGCACTGGGACGTGCTGGGTCCCATTTTCAGGTTTGGTGTTCCGGACTAACAGCTTCGTGTTTCCTTTTCTCACTTGGGTCTTTAACACTTTAACACCTCCCTGGGCGGTTTGTTGCCACCTGTGTTTTCCAAATGGAACGTTTCTGTAGTAGAAAGGCAAGGACAGGCAGGACAGCAGTCCCTGACTGTGACCTCGGAGTCTGACATTGCAGGAGGGCTCTACCTTGTTTGCAGAGGGATGGACGGTGACTTCAGGTGGTTGTGTAGTGATGACTGTCCCCCGGGTTGATGAACTATATAACAAGGACAAGTGTAGAGTCTGGCATCTGGGCTAGAACAAACCCAGGTACCAGTACAGGTTGGGGACTGTTGGATAGCAGTGTAGGAGAAAGGGACCTGGAGGTCCTGGTGGACAGCAGGATGACCATAAACCAGCAATGTGCCCTTGTGGTCAAGAAGGCCAATGGCATCTTGAGGTGGATTAGAAGGGAGGTGGTTAGTAGATGGAGAGAGGTTCTCCTCCCCCTCTACTCTGCTCTGGTGAGACTGCATCTGGAGTATTGTGTCCAGTTGTGGGCCCTTCAGTTCCAGAAGGACACAGAACTGCTGGAGAGTCCAGCGCAGAGCCATGAAGGTGCTGAAGGGAGTAGAACATCTCCCTTATGAGGAAAAGCTGAGGCAGCAGGGTCTCTTTAGCCTGGAAAAAAGGAGACTGAGGGGTGACCTCATTAATGTTTATAAATATGTGAGGGATGGGTGTCAGCAGGATGGAGTCAGGCTCTTCTCAGTGTCATCTAATGATAGGACAAGGGGCAATGGGTTGTGGAGTCTCCTTCTCTGGAGATGTTTAAAACCCACCTGGATATGTTCCTGTGCGACTTGGTCTAGGTGATCCTGCTGTGGCAGGAGGACTGGACTAGATGATCTTTTGAGGTCCCTTCCAATTCCTAATGTTCTGTGATTCTATGATTCCGTGATTCTGTGGTTGTGCTGACCTCATCATGGGATGTTGGGGAGAGAGTGGCAGCTCTGAGCCAGGTTGTGCAGTCTGCTGTGAAACCTCTCGGGGACGTACCTTGTTCTTTCCTGAAAGGTCAAGGCAAACAAGGGAGCAAGCCAAACCCAGCTTGTTCAGTCTGCTCTGTTTGACAACAGGGAGGTGTGAATGATGGGCTTGTCCATCACAGCTCTCGAGAGCAAAGCATTACAAAATCTTTTCCTGTCTTTCTTGTCTAATGCAGTTATTTTACTTGTGCCTGCTCAACTCTGAACTCAATGATTCCCTCACTGACAGGGCAGTGCTGAGGGTCACTTCATGCAGGTAAAGGAGTCTTGCTGGGTAACCCTGGAGCTGAATGACAGAATCACAGAATGTTAGGAGTTGGAAGGGACCTCAAAAGATTGTCCAGTCCAAACTGCTGCCAGAGCAGGATCATCTAGGGCAGGTCACACAGGAACGCATTCAGACAGGTTTTGGATGTCTCCAGAGCAGGAGACTCCACCACCTCTCTGGGCAGCCTGTTCCGGTGTTCTGTCACCGTCACTGTTAAAAACTTTTTCCTTGAAAGTCTTGTATGTAACCACAGGTTTGGGACCAGAGGGCTGAGTGCTGTGTTTTGAGGATGACGTTGAGTGAAAACACTGTATGCCTGTCACTGGTGGGTGACTGTCTCCTAAAGCTTTCTGGTAGTACCTGGTGGGTAGCAGTGACTGCCAGCTCTTTCAGAGAACAGAACCCCTGACAGATGAAGCACTGCAATTCCCACTGAGCACAGCAGGGTTTATCTGCTACGTGTCTCATCTGATTGCTGTGACTACCATGACTTTGCCGTAGCGAAGACTATGTTGGGCAAACTGTGGCATAGGGCTGTGGAGACAATACATGTAACGTGATCAGAAGAGAATAACATGGTAGGTTTGTTGTCCCACGGTTATTTAGGTGATGGTTTGAAGGTGGCTGGAGGAGAGCTGATGTTACCTTACAGCTTGGTTGTCAGTTGGCGATCTGAATCAGGAAGAATAACTACATATGCAGAAGGTCTGCAGGGCAGTAGAAGCTGTGGGCAGCTGGAGACAAGGTAGTTTGCTCAAGGATGGGCAGGTCTAAGTGGTGTCTAGGTGCTGTAAAGCTATGCAGCACTGGCAGATGGAGAGGGCATTTTCCAAAACACTTTGCTGCCCTAACCGCTCCCTTTGTGTTCCACTGGACTCCTGTCAGAGATGGTTTTGTGCGTGGAGCTAACATCCTGAAATGATGACGTGAATTTAGTGATAATAATAGTTTTCTTCTCAGAACTAGCCAATACTTTCCTTTTGAGTTATTAGGATGGAATATTTCACTGCTTCACCTGTTCCCCCTGAAGTGACAGTAGATTTACTTTCCCTTTTGTCCTGTTTCTTCCTGACTCCTGGTGCAATTATTTATTTTTATTTTTCAACTTTACATTGTCAAAGACCTGACTGATGTCAATGCAGGACGTCTCAGGCCTTGCAAACAAGGCCACCTCTAGTGAAATCTCTGCTAATGCCTGGGAGGACCAGCCTCCACCAGCCTCTTGCCTGCTCTGCACGCACACAGAGCGGTGGTGCATTGCTCGTCACACCACGCTCTGCTGAGAGAAGGCTGTTCGGGAGTCTGTTAATATAGCTCTGAGTTTCTGTGAGAGTTAAAAAAAACCCTAAAGAACTTAAAATAGGTAAAGGAGGGGAAAATGAACCGTTTTCTCATAACTAACAGCATCAGCATGGGGTCTTATTACTCACAGTTCTCCCAGCTCAGCCTGCTGCTCCATAATGTCTTTTACTTTTTTCTCTTCAGTTTGAAAAGAGCTGGGTGTAGATTAGTTTCTCATGTTAATGCTGAAGTTGCAGCACATGCTGTGTAATCCTGTGGTGATGGTGATGTCTGGGGGTTAGGGACTGAACTGCTGCTCTTTGTGCCCCAGCCGTGGAGCAGCTTCGCTTGCAAAGCTGGGTGCTGCAGCAGGGGAATAAACATTCATCAGTACCTCAGCTTTGGTGAATTGGGATGCTGGAGCCCTTGGTAGCACCAATGTACTGTGACTTTTTCGCTGCCTCCAAATCATGGTGGAGCTGTGGTGTTGTCCTTGCAGCAAGCTACTGCCAATGGACATCTCTGCCTGGCGAAGGGGTCTATGTTCCTTATGTTTTCCCACTTGGCTTGTGCTGCAGACCAGAGTGTACAGAACATGCAGTAAAAGTGGGGAAAATTAATCTCTGTCCAAAAGACACCCTTCTGTCAGCCTTCCCAGTCCCTGTGGGATATGCAGAGCTGTGCCATGCGCAGGGCACATGTCCGTGGGCTGCGTAGGAGGGCAGAGAACATGCGTGAAGCTGTGCTTGAGTATTTAATGCATCTGCACCCAAGCTCCTCAGCTGAGGCTGCTGCAGCACTGTTTGCCGGTTAGATGTCTTCAGGAGCTGGGAAACAGCTCAGCACCCAAGAAAAACCCAAATGGTTGTACAGTAGCCTGGAAATTTTTCTTTGATCCAGATGGTTTCACTTTCTTATCATCCTAAACACTGTAGAATTAAAAACTGTGTGGGTTACAGGATGGGTTTGGTGTTTTGTTTCTATTGCTCCATTTAATTTGATAGCCTTTCCTTGGGTACATAAGGGCTCCCTGCTGCTCTTTCCCTGAATCTGACACGCAGATGGTCCAATACTGCCCATGTCATGCTGACAAGAGAAGTTATTTAACGTTTTCTGAAGTACTTTAAGCAATAGGGAAGAAAAGCTTTTGAGGTTTTGAGACATCCTTTAACATATTGCTTGGCCTGGAGGAGTGAAAGACTAGACACATAAGACAAGCACCAGAAGAACGGAGATAAAGAGAGGTTACGGTGCAAAGGGTAGATTTAGGTCTGTGATTAAAACTCTTCTTGGCTTTGTTGTGAGACCTCTGGAGGATGAAGGCACTGGAGCAAGTGGTGAATGCTATTAGATAATTGACTTAAATTGAAGGTGCTCTCTTGAATAGGACTGTGGTGCCCTTCAGGTGCTGATGGCTGGTGGCAATCTGGAGAGCCAGCAATCTGTCTTTGGCTGTCCTTTGCACCTCTTCAGCACAGGCTCTCCCTGTGCAGACTCAAATATAAATTTCCATTGCAATAGAAAGGATACGAAGTCATATTAAGGAAATTGAAAATGGCATTAGTCATTTCTTAGGCAAGAGCTGTGCTTGAGGAGGAGGAAGAAGCATGCAGAGCAAGGCACCATGCCACAGTTTCCGTGTGGTGCCAAGGCAGCCAAAGCTCAGCTCTCCCTCACTGCTGCTCAAGGGCAGCAATATGTTCAATTCTGAACATATTGAATCAGCTGGATTGTTTCACAACATTGTTTTGTCAATAGTCAGTGTCAATTTTTCCTACTCTGCTAATGCTTCCTCCCCATTCCTGAGCCATGAGGGATTAAGCAAAGAAATACAGTAGTGTGATTCAAAAATTAATCAGGTTTTGCTACCCACTGTATCAAGAAGGTTTTGTAACTGGAAAATGCAAGTTCAAGCTTCCAAGATTATAATATTGGAATCCTTGGTTCACTTTTTGCATTTGGAATCTCTGCTAGTTTCCCTGCTTCAGGATCATGCAAATTTAGCAACAAGTGTTGCCCCAAGTTGGACTTTGAGGCTGAACTTGTGCTTGTGGTCATGGAGTTTAGAGTCATGTTCCCTGGTGGCATGGTCAGTCCTTGATACCACCCAGTTGTTAGAATCATCCATGGCACGCTTTTGGCCTGTGCCAGGCAGCACACCCTGGGCATGGCGCAGAAGTCAGTGTAGGTTAACCTTTCCCTTAGGCAATTTGCACACAGCCTTTGTGTCTTGTAGACTGAGAGAGTGAAGTGTTATGGATGCAGGTTATCCTGTGCCAGATGGCCAATAACCAAGAGAATGGTCCCAAGCATATCTAATTTATTAGCAGAGAGGTAGCCTGATTTAATTGACTGCTTACTGGGGACTGAGGATTCTTTTAAGATTTGCTCATTTGCAGGCAGTGAATCTTTGCTTCAGTAAAGACTTCTGGCTTTGACCCAAAGTAAATTAGTTCAGATGAGTCAAAAAGCCAAGAAAATTGCTCAGAGGGCCTCGTACAGATCCGTAAGTTGTGTGTGAAGGGTTGTGAAGGCAGCCTGTTTATTACACAGAATCACAGAACATCAGGAATTGGAAGGGACCTCAAAAGATCATCGAGTCCACTCCCCCTGCCACAGCAGGATCACCTAGACCAAGTAGCACAAGAGCATATCCAGGTGGGTTTTAAACATCTCCAGAGAAGGGGACTCCACAACTCCCCTGGGCTGCCTGTTGCAGGGCTCTGTCACCCTCGCTGTGAAGAAGTTCCTTCTCGCATTTATGTGGAACCTCCTGTGTTCCAGCTTACACCCATTGTCCCTTGTCCTATCACTAGATGACACTGAGCAGAGCCTGGCTCCATCCTCCTGACA
>JAOXOE010063018.1:0-31420 GCA_028565055.1 Phoeniculus purpureus | reverse complement strand
GGGTGTTCTTTAGGGTGTCCTTTAGGTGTATAATAGGGTGTTCTTCTGGTGTTCTTTAGGGTGTTCTTTAAATGTATATTAGGGTATTATTTAGGTGTATGTTAGGGTGTTCTTTAGGGTGCTCTTTAGGTGTTCTTTAGGGTGTTTTTTAGGGTGTTCTTTAGGTGTATATTAGGGAGTTGTTTAGGCGTATATTAGTGTGCTATTTAGGGTGTTATAAATGAGTTATTTAGTTGTACATTAGGGTGTTACTTAGGATGTTATGCTCCTGAGGAAGCAGAGGAGTGTGTTGATGGTGCTGGAGGGTGGAGGATCAGACCCTCCCAGGGCTGACACTTGGAAGCCCTAACCAGGGGCAGCATTTGGAAGCCATTTCCTCATCTCCACAGTCCCTGCACTTCTTCAGGACAGAGCACTTTGCCTACTTTGACCCCAGATCAGTGTTCAGGCCCCCAAAAGCTGCCAGTGCAGCACATGATCAGCTGGCCAGGGTTAGATTTGTGCTACCTTTGAGGTAAGAGGGTACTTGGAGAGAGGGAAATGAAAGGTCAGGAGTTGCTGTGTTATCACCAGGTAACCCAAGAGGCACAGGAGAACAGGATCATCCAAGTACATCAATAATGAAACAGAAAGCTGCTCCACATGCACAGTGCCAGCCAGCGAGCCAGAAGGACACACTGGGTTCATCCCACAGGACCCCAGCTCGCTGCACAAACCAGGGGCAAAGAAACCAGCTTGGGATATCATGGGAGCACTGAGCTGTCTGCAGGCAATCTGGAACAGGCTGTGTGTGCAGTAAAATTGCCATGGAAACCCTATAGCAGTCCCAAGGCAGAGTCCTGGGTAGAGCTGTGAGATCCGCAGAGCTATTCTGGGAGGGTTTGGTCTGTGCTACCAGGTTGCTGAGGATGCCAGGGTGAACCTATAGATGTTTTCCGCTCTGATGGGCAATGCTGTCACCTTTTTTCTGAGGAAAAACCCCAGCATTAAACACACTGGCAAGAAGAAAATATGTGTTGAGCCCCACCATAGTGGCTCTGGTAGGTCCCAGCAGCTTGTCAGCCGTTCTCCTCACAGCTTGGCTGGGATTCATCACTGGCAGCATCACCTCCCCTATAGGTTTTTAGCCCCTAGACAGCTGCTGCTCACTCTGGGCTGGGCCTCAATGAGGTGAAACAATCTGTGAGGGTAAAAAACTAGAGCTGTGTTGGCTCTCCTTCACTTGCAGATTAATTCACCATTTTTCTGGCCATAAGGACCAGAGATGTTGTTGTTCAATGGAAATAAGAGATTTCTACTGGCACATGTGGTCCAGAGTCATGCCGGCTCTCCGTGACAGCGTGAAAGCAGATGGGACTGGGTTTAACTTCCCTGTAGTGACATAAATCAGCATTAAAAATTCCTCTGGTGGCTGGTAAACCCTAAAAAACATTGGACCTTTCCCGTGAGGTCAGTGTTTTCTCGAGGCCAGCACAGCAAATCTCCATCAGCGGGATCAAAGCCCTATCAGTTATAATCTCTTTACATGATTGCCCTGCTCTGGAGTCGCTCGGGCTGCCTGACATCTGCTTGGAGCTGCGGAGCCAAATAACCCAAATCCTCTCTGCAGGGAAATATTTGGGAGCCAGATCATCCGTCTCTGATTCTTTGGTGAGATCCTGAGAGGTCAGGGTGGCTTCACAGCTCCCACAGATGCCACCTCTTACGCAGAGATGTGGGAGAAAAAGAAGAACAGGAGAGCAAAGAACCTGAAGGGGTGGGTGGCATTGGGTAGAGAAGCCCATGGTGTGAAACCAGAGCAGTAGGAAGTGTGGAGCTGTGTAATCCTGCTCTGGTGTTGGGCTAGCAGGGTCGTCTCTGGCTCAAGGTGCTGCAAAACCCATGACATGGCAGCTCTGGGTGTCCCTACTGCCCCACAGATTCACCCCTTCTCCAAACAGTGTTTCCAAAGGATGCATCCCTCAAATATACTTGGAGATGGGGTGTCCTATGATTTGAGTGATCATTATTCCTAATCTGCTCACTCTGTCAGTCTCCAGACTCTACTTCTTCTTCTACACCAGAAACAACCTCAGGAGAGTCATCTAGTGATAACAGATTACTTAAGTTGACCTACTTCCTCCTTTTTATCTTTATCTCCTGTTGACTCCTATCAGTAATTTACCATAATAGACCAATTTCAAGGTTCATTTCCCCACACTCAGGTCAGATCTCTGAACCAGAGGACCTACCTGTGTCCGCAGCCAAGAGAGGTCCTGTCAGGACATTGACTTGAGAGCTTCAGATCAATGGGATCATCCCCTTTTCTGTTTAGTTTTCAACAACATCCTTTGCTTGGTCATACTTCTGTTGCATCTTCCATGTCCTTGAGCAACCTAGGGGATCCAGTTCTGGCGGGGTGGTTGGACCAGATGATCTTCCCACCAACCTTGGATTTCTCTCCCTTCAGTCTCTCTTTCTTCATCTCCCAGGAGGAGGAGCTGCTCACAGCCTTGCTGTTTCATACCTCCCTTCACATCCAGCGTGCCCAGGGCAGCAATCCCACTGCTCTCTGCCCATTGCTTCCCTCTGCAGCACCTGCTGTCGCAGCAGCAACCTCTGTGAGGAAGTGCGGTAGGATGAGAATGCTCCGCAGGATGAGGACCCTCTGTGGGATGAGGGTACTCTGTAGTATGAGGATGTGTGGCAAGATGAAGGTGCTCTGTGGGATGCATGGTGGTGGGGATTGTAGGGCAGTTAGGGGTGAGGAGTGAATGGCTGTTAGTGGTTGGGAGTTGTAGGGCAGATGATTGGACTTGATGATCATGAAGGTGTTTTTGAATCTTGATGATTATATGATTCTGTGGGGATGCTGTTTAGGATGAAGACTTGCTGCAAAATGAGGATGTATTGTGGGACGAAGATGTTCTGTAGGATAAGGATGCTCTGTGGGCTGAGGACGCTCTGTAGGATGAAGACACTCTGTAGGATGAGAACATGCTGTGGGATAAGGACGCTCTGTAGGATGAGGATGCTCTGTAGGTAGGAGAGGATGCTCTGTAGAGTGAAGATGTGCTGTGTAGGCTAAGGATGATTTGCGGGATGATGATGCTCTGTGAGATGTGGCCATCACACCACAGCCTTCTGCCTGGGGACAGGCAGTTCTGTTAGAACCACTGCAGCCTGGGACAGGGTCACAAGGTTCACAATTTTCCTCCTAACAGGAACCCAACTGCTGCTGAAGCCCAACTGGAAACACTTGAACAAGGGGCTTATCCCCCGCAGGCAGCTCCATCACTCTCTCAGGCGGAAGCACCCAGTCTGCACCCTCAGGGTGATTTCCACACCCCCAGGAGGATTTCCACCTCTGAGGAGGATTTCCAACCCCCTAGGAGGCCCAGACAAGCAGTGAGGACTCCACTAGCCATTTCTTTCTGCCCTCAAGACCCCTCTGAGGCCTCCTGAGCCCAGGGCTCTGGGCGCCAGAGGGAGGCCCTGAGGCGGAGCGCGGGGGCTGCTGGGAGTCGTAGTTCCTCCGCTTTCCCGCCCTCCTCTCCCACAGCAGCAACCGGGACTACATTTCCCGTCGTGCTCCGCGCCTCGGGCGGGGCAGGGCGGGCCCGCCCTTGTTGTCGAGAGGCGGCGGCGGCTGGGCGGAGCCGGGGTGGAGGAGGGGCGGTGGCCGCCGTTAGTCGCCGTCGGGCTCCGGTAAATAGCGGCTGCTCCTCCTTCTTCTCTTCTTCCTTCTCCTCTTCTTCCCCCTCATCCTGAGGCACCACCCCGCCTCCTCCGCCTCCTCCTTCCACATTCACCTCCCTCAGGCGATGCCCGGTGTGGCGGCGTGAAGGAGCGGAGCCGCCGTTGTCGTTGTTCTCCTCCTCCTCCTCCTCCTCCTCCTCTCCCCTCCCGCAAGATGGGCGAGTGCGGAGCCCCCGGGGACGTGAACTCCAACGTGTTGATCGCCCGCAGCACCGGCGACGCGCAGCTGGACAAGGCCGTGTGGCAGTGGCTGAGCTGGGACAAGGTGGGTTGGAGGGATAATCCCTCCTCATTCACCCTCTTCCTCCTCTTTCTTCGTCGTCCTCTGCATACCCCCTGGGGGTTTCTCTGCCCTCCTGGGATGTTTGGGCATCGCCGGCCCCTTCCCATCCCACCAGGGTGGCACCGGCATGGTCCCTTTTTCCCTTGAGATGGAGTTGAGCCTCAAAAAATGTCCCTGAATCCCTGAAAGATGCTGTGCAGGAGGAGCTGAACCTGTGCGAGAGGCTGGGATGTGGGGTGTACGGCACTTTTGATGGGTTGAGGGGAGGCTGGAGGTGTGGTGGGGTGAAGAAGGGCCAAGGCAGAGGGCACTGAAGACGTGGATTAAGGGGCTGAAGGGCCATGGTAAGGGGCCAGAAGCATGGGATGAGGGTCCGGGGTGGTCTGAAGGTGTGGGATAAGGGGCTGAGGTCAAAGGCATGAGATGAGGCTCCAGATGGAGCTGAAGGCATAGGATGAAGGTCCAGGTGGGGGCAAAGGCATGGGATGAGGAGCTGGGGAGGCTGAAGACCTGGGCTGAAGTGCCACAGTGAGGGGCTGAAGGCATAGAATGATGTCACCCACTACTAGCACATGGAGAGCACCACGGCACCTGCTCCGTGTCTTCCTCAAGGCAAAACCACGCGTCTTGTGGGATCAGATTTAAGGCAGGATTGTTTAAAATGCAGTGTTGGACAGGGAAACTCAGCTTTTCTTACCTTCCTGAGTTTTACCAGCCCTCCCCAGGAAACAAACAGGTTCCTGAGGTCTGAGTAATGCCGTTCTCCTCCTCCATCTGGTTCCAACCAGGTGGCCAGAGGAGCGCAGGCTCGGTTTGCCCTCGTTTACCCACAAATTTGGGGCTATAATAATGCACCAGCAAAGCTTATTTCACTGAATTATTTATTAAAAGGGTTATTTTAGTTTTTGTCTGGCTGCTTTATCTAGATATCATGGATCTGTGCTTTAAAAAACACTGGGGGAGGGTGTCCTGGCAGTGCCTTAGGTTTCTGTCTGGGGGTTTTCTCTTTTAAATTCTCCTTGATGGCACCTTAGTTGAGCTTTGTGCTGCTTGGAAATCCGCTCTCTTCTCTCCTTGTTTTTTTGTAAGGAATTAACACTCAGCCATCTGCAGCAGGTTCTTTGTGAGGAGATCTGGGAATAGCAGCGGGCGTGGGGGGAGGGAAAGAGTGGAAAAAGGAAAGAGCATTGCTGTTAAAATGCTTGATAACCCGGATTGAACTCTAGTCAATAATTGCTCTCCTTTTTATGTAACTTCTGGTTTGAGTATTGCAAGACGAATGGGTTTTTAAAGCAGATTAATATGTTTATTCTAAAAATGCCTGAAGTTGGTGAACTTACACCTTTTTGAGGCTACAGGGAGAAAATGTTTTGATAGTTAACTATTACAGTTCCTATAGCTCCTTCTAAGACCAAAATGAACCACTGAAACACAAAATAAGGTGCTGCTTTGGTTGTACCTGTTTCCTTTAGGTGATAATTGTGACCTTTCCTGCTTGAACCTATCAGACTTGCAGAACATTAGGGATTGGAATGGACCTTAAAAGAGAATGCAGTCCAATCATCAGGCCACAGCAGGATTCCCTAGATCCAGTCACATAGGAACATGGCCAGGTGGGTTTTAAACATGTCCACGACCCCCCTGGGCAGCCCCTTCCAGGGCTCTGACACCCTCACTGCGAAGAAGTTCCTTCTCATATTGATGTGGAACCTCCTCTGTTCCAGCTCACACTCACTTCCCCTTGTCCTATCGTTAGATGTCAGTGAGCAGATCCTCCTGACACCCACCCTTCACATATTTATAAACATTAATTACTTAGAGAGATTTCAAAGAGTGACTTCCTGTGAATGTTGAGACCTTGGAGTCTCCTGGAGAAGGAGGATTTGACGTTTCTGCAGGAGGTGAGGTACAGGTGGTTGTCTGCCATTCAGCAGGAGCTGGACAGGCTGGCGAGTTGGGCAGGGAGACATTGAATGAACTATAAACAGGGCAGTGTAGAGTCTGGCATCTGGACAAGAACAACCCCAGGTACCAGGGTAGGGTGGGGACTGACCTATTGGAGAGCAGTGGAGGAGAAAGGGACCTGGGGGCCCTGCTAGCCAGCAGGGTGACCAGAAGCTAGCAATGGGCCCTTGTGGCCAAGAAGGCCAATGGCATCCTAGGGTGGATGAAAAAGGAGTGGTTAGTAGATGGAGAGAGGTTCTCCTCCCCCCCTCCTCTGCCATGGTGAGACAACATTTGGAATCTTGTGTCCAGTTCTGGGCCCCTCAGTTCCAGAAGGACACAGACCTGCTGGAGAGAGTCCAGTTGGAGCCACAGAGATGATGAAGGGAGGGGAGCATCTCCCTGATGAGGAGAGGCTGACAGAGCTGGGTCTCTTGAGCTGGGAAAAAAGGAGCCTGAGGAGTGACCCCATGAATGTTGATCAATATGGAAAAGGGGTATGTCAGGAGGATGGAGCCGGGCTTTGCTCAGGGGCACCCAATGATACGACAGGGAGCAATGGTGGTGAGCTGGAGCATAGGAGGTTCCAAATCAATATAAGAAGGGACTTCTTCATGGTGAGAGTGACAGAGCCCTGGAAGGGGCTGCCTGTGGGAGCCTCCTTCTCTGGAGACGTTTAAAACTTGCCTGGACATGTTCCTATGTGACTTGGGAAGGTGAGGAGAAAGCAGCGAGAGGAGGGATTATTGGTCTAATGCCTCATGTTTTACCCCAAATGTAGGAACTGAGGCTTCTATGGGTTTTCTCTCTTTGAAACAGCCTGACAAGGAGTTGTCTCCCTCCTTCCCCACCTGCTGGCTTCCTATGCCTTTGATCAAAGCAAAACTAATAACCTGTTCTCCATTCACAGCTGTGTTTAGCTGTGGGGACCTTTTGTCCTCTAACTTTAATTGAAAATTACTTACTGTAATTAATTCTTAGAGCTGAGCTCATTGTCCTTGCTGGTTTGGGGTTGTGCGAACCTCTTGTAAAACCATAACCCGTTACAGACTGAGGTGTGGGTGGAGGAAACTCGACCACATGATAATCTTTCTGCTTTCCTCCTCACTCTCATCTTCCTTAACGCTTCTGGCAACCAGCTTAAAGGCAGCTCATTAATTAAATCTCTCTCCTTTCCCATTCCCACTCCTTAATTGCTCTGCGCTCTCTTTGGTCTTTAGTGTTGTATATATGTTGTTGTATATATATGGCCCATCAGTTCCAGAAGGAGAGTCCAGCACAGAGCCACAGAGATGATGAAGGGGGTGGAGCAGCTCCCTGGTAAAGAAAGACTGATGGAGCTGGGTCATTTTAGCTTGGAGAAGATGAGATGGAGGAATGACCCCATTAATGTTGATCAATATGTGAAGGGTGGGTGTCAGGAGGATGGAGCGAGGCTCTGCTCGGTGTCTAATGATAGGACAAGGGGCACTGGGTGTGAGCTGGAACACAGGAGGTTCCACATAAATATGAGAAGGAACTTCTTCCCAGTGAGTGTGACAGAGCTGTGGAGGGGGCTGCCCAGGGAAGTTGTGGATTCTCCTTCCCTGGTGATGTTTAAAAACCCACCTGGTTATGTTCCTGTGTGACTGGATCTAGGGGATCCTACTGTGACAGGAGTATTGGACTGGATGATCTTTCGAGGTCTCTTCCAACCCCTAATGTTCTGTGATTCTGCCTCTCAAAGCTCTGTTTATCTTCATTAGAACTTTGCACCAATAGAGCCTATAGTGTGTTTGGATCTTAAGTAGTGTCTTCAGGAGACATTGAGGTGCTGGAGCAAGTGCAAAGGAGGGCAGTGAGCTGGGAAAGGGCCTGGAGAATCAATCTGATGAGGAGAGATTGAGAGAGTTTGGCCTGTTTAGTTTGAGGAAGAGAAGGCTGATGGAGAGCTCATCCCTATCTACAACTATCTGAAGGGACAGTGTATAGATGTTGGTGCTGGTGTCTTCTGGCAGGTAATTAGAAACAGAAGCACAGGGAAGGGCTTCAAGCTTCAACAGGGGGAGGGTTAGACTGGCCATCAGGAAGAAATTCATCCCAGAGAGAGTGGTCAGGCACTGGACTGGGCTTCCCAG
Organism: Phoeniculus purpureus; assembly: GCA_028565055.1. NCBI lineage: Eukaryota > Metazoa > Chordata > Aves > Bucerotiformes > Phoeniculidae > Phoeniculus > Phoeniculus purpureus. The sequence continues at coordinate 23,338 of JAOXOE010063018.1, read as the reverse complement.
GGTGGTGGTTGAGTCCCCATCCCTGGATGAGTTTAAAAGATGCTTAGATGTGGTGTTGGGCGATCTGGTTTAGGGGTGACTTTGTAGAGTAGGGTTGATGGTTGGACTTGATGATCCTAGGGGTCTTTTCCAACCTGAATGATTCTGTGAATCTATGATTTAATTTAAAACAAATCTTAAAGCAGTTGATTAAAACCCAAAAGCTGCGAGAGCTTGATGCTCTTAATTTTGCTGAGTGTTAACGAAGTTCAAGGTATTTTTTTTCTTCTCACATCTGCAAAACGAAACCTGACTGCTCTGGGAGCTATAATCCTACTGCTTATTCTAGGAGGGGATGAGCTTTGAAACCCAAGTCTAGCTCTTGATGAACATGACTGGGGCTGAAGGAACCAGTAAGAAATATGCTGGGAGTGCTCTTGTCCTGGAGTTCTCTGCTGGTTTCAGATTGTTTGCCCTGGTGAGCTGCAAAAAGGACATAATGAGAAGATGACACCCTGAGTGTGTTCAGAGTCTACTTGAAATGGGATAGGAAAGCATGGACTTGACCTCTGGTTGCTCTTTACCTCCCACATATCGAATGGCAAACGGGAACCTGCTGTGGCCATGCAAACTGGGGCTGGGCTCTGCTGTAAAATCCTGGGAGTCACTGACACAAATACAGTGGCCACTTCAGCAGTGGAGGATGTCAGGTGTCCTGGGCAGTGGTGGAGAAGTAGTTATCGCCCTGATTATGGGCTCCCCCATATGAGATGGAGGACAGCCCTGCAGAGAAGGACTTGAGGTGCTTGGGGGTGAGAAGCTGGACAGGAGCTGGCACTGTGAGCTCCCAGCCCAGAAGCTCCATGTGTCCTGGGCTGTGTCCCCAGAAGTGCAGACAGCAGGTCGAGGGAGGGGGCTGTGCCCCTCTGCTCTGGTGAGATCCCCCCATGCAGAGCTGGGTCCAGCTCTGGGCTCCTGGAGCTGGTGGAATGGGGCCAGAGGAGGCCCCAGCAATGCTGGGAGGCCAGGCTGAGAGAGTTGTGGGGGTTCATCAGGAGAAGAGAATGCTCTGGGGAGACCTTCTTGTGGCCTTTCAGTGCTGAAGGGGCCAAGAAGAAGCTGGGGAAGGGACTCTTCAGAAGGAACTGCTGTGCCAGGACAAGGGGTGATGGTTAAACTGAGTGAGATTCAGACTGGAGGGGAAGAGGAAATCTTTGATGCTGAGAGTGGTGAGACCCTGGCCCAGGATGCCTGGAGAGGTAGTAGAAGCCCTGTCTGAGGTCAGATTGGCCTTTGTGGCTCTCTCCATCTCAGTTGGAGATGTTCCTGTTCATACTGAGACTGAAGGAACCAGTGCTGTTTCTCTTCCTTATTCTTACCCTGCTGGCCCAAGGAGAAGAGAGCCCCAGCCAGAAAACCAGCTCTGTCCCAGTTGCTAGCCAGAGGCAGCTCTTTTTCTCTGTCCCTTTTTTGGCCTCATCAGTGTCTGTTCAGGTACCAGAAGTTGCTGCTTCTGGAATTTCCTGGCCACAGGCACCTTATCAGCTGCCCCTTCCCCACTCAGGGCAGGAGAAACAGCATCTGTTGGCTCCTGATTGCTGCCTTCTGCCTCCTGATACGGTGGGGACCTGTGGTGTGTGGAGGCTGCTTGGCAGAGTTGTGGAGACCTGTGCCTGGCAGCAGAGCTCCCTTATCCCTGTAGCAGTGATGGGCTCTGGTTGAGTTTGACTACAACTCTGAACTCCTGGGATGGATGGTATTTCCTTGGAAATCAGAGGTACTGTGGGGTGCTACATGGGCTGATAAATGTGATGTTATTGTGTTGTGTTCTATATGACAGGAACGTTTGTGCTGGTGGAAGGGAACTTGGATTGAGGGAGGGGGACTGTGCCCCTCTGTTCTGCCTTGGGGAGATCCCCCCCTCTGCGGGGCTGGGCCCAGCTCAGGGCTCCTCAACCCAGCAGTGAACCTGGAGCTGATGGAGCAGGACTACAGGAGGCCCCAGCAGTGCTGGGACAGGGGATCCCTCTGCTTGGGAGAGTTGAGGGACTCATCTGGAAAAGAGAGACCTTCTTGGGGCCTTTTCAGTGCTTAAAGGGCCTGATCAGAAGCTGGAGAGGGACTTCTCAGCTGGGGCTGTTGTGACAGGACAAGGGATGAGGGTTAAGGTGAAGGAGGGTAGATTTAGATTACAAATTAGGAAGAAATTCCTATCTGTGACGATGCTGAGGCCCTGGAACAGGTTACCCAGAGAGGCTGTGGCTACTTCAGCCCTGGAAGTGTTCAAGGTCAGGTTGGATGGGGCTCTGGGCAACCTGCTGTAGTTACAGATGCCCATCGCAGAGGAGTTGGAATTGAGTGATCTTTGAGGTCCCTGCTAAGCCAGTCTGTGATTCTCTGAGTGACTGCAGGGCTACTACAGACTTCAGAAATCAGACTTTATGTAAAGGCACAGCAGCTCACACTTCTAAGAGCTGCTCAGTGTGTAACCTGGGGTGTGAGATGTGTCATCACCACCTCTGCATTTATATCAAGTTGTGTAGAACTCCTCCTCTCTGTTGCCTCCAGGAGTTCCTGTGACCTGTTGGAGAGCAGTGTAGGAGAAAGGGAGGCCAGCAGGATGACCTTGAGCCAGCAATGTGCCCTTATGGCCAACAAGGCAAACAGCATCCTGGGGTGGATTAGAAGGGGGGTGGTTAATAGATGGAGAGAGGTTTTCCTCCCTCTCTGCTCTGCCCTGGTCAGACCACATCAGGAATGTTGTGTCCAGTTCTGGGACTCTCAGTTTCAGAAGGACACAGAGCTGCTGGAGAGAGTCCAGCACAGAGTCACAGAGATGGAGTGGAGCATCTCCCTGCTGAGGAAAGGCTGAGGGAGCTGGTCTCTTGAGCTTGGAGAAGAGAAGACTGAGGGGTGACATCATTAATGTTTATAAACATGTGGAGGGTGGGTGCCAGGAGGATGGTGCCAGGAGGATGGAGCCAGGCTCTGCTTGGAGGTTCCACATCAATATGAGAAGGAACTTCTTTCCAGTAAGGGTGACAGAGCCCTGGAGGGGGCTGCCCAGGGAAGTTGTGGAGTCTCCTTCTCTGGAGACCTTTAAAACCCATCTAGGCATGTTCCTGTGTGACTTGGTCTAGGGCATCCTGCTCTGTCGGGGGGACTGGACTGGATGATCTTTCGAAGTCCCTTCCAATCACTACTGTTCTGTCACTCTGTGATTCCAGGTCACCTTTGGAAAGGTTTGAGTTTTTCTTTTTACCTTGGACCTGTTTTCTCCTTTCAGGTGATCAAATTCAACTACAATTTGGTTGCTATTTTGGCTGCTTCATTTTAGTTCCTTGGGAAATAAACAAGGTGGCTTCAATCAGGGGCACATCCTGATCCATTTGCAAAACAAATGCTTCATCTCAAAGCCTAATTACTGAATTAAGATGGTGTGAAATGAGCTTTTGTGTCCTCTGGCCTGGGGACATTTTTCAGACTAGTCACTTTTTTCTGCCTGGCTGACCACCAACAGCTGAAGGAGAGCCTTTAGCTTCTGGGGGTCTTGTGTTTGCGGTGCCCTATTGTTTATATTTGGATTTTTTTTAAGGCTTTTTTTAGCTGTGTGGTGAGGAGTGGTTTGTTTTGAGCCACCTGAGACCCCGGTGTGTAATGGTTTGCCTTTTTATTTTAAGGCACACAGACAAGGAAATGTATTTTAAATGCATTTTACAGGCTGTGGAAGTCGTTTCAGTTAGTTCAGCAGGTTGTATTGGACGTTTTTTGTCTATTGAAAGCATGCAGCTCCTTCTCGAGCTTTTCCCAGCCTTTCTCCTTGAAGAACCTCCTGCTGTGCTGCAGCTGAAGCTGGCTGACCTCTATTTTAAATGTCAGGGGTGCTTCCCCTTTGCCTTTCAGATCCTATTTGCCATTTTTAACCCTTCCTTAGGACCCTACTTGAAGCACTTGTGGATCTGAGCTCAACTATTGGGTTTAGCTTTCTAGTTTTGCATCCATTGTATCGATAGACTTCACAGAATCACATAGAACATTAGGGATTGGAAGGGACCAGGATTTCCTAGATCCAGTGACACAGGAACATATCCAGGCATGTTTTAAATGTCTCCAGAGAAGGAGACTCCACAACCGCCATGGGCAGCCCCCTCCAGGGCTCTGTCACCCTCACTGGAAAGAAGTTCCTTCTCATATTGATGCGGAACCTCCTTTGTTCCATCTCACACCTGGTGCCCCTGAGCAGAGCCTTGCTCCATCCTCCTGACACCCACCTTTCACATACTGATCAACATTCATGGGGTCACCCCTCAGTCTCCTTTTTCCCAGGCTCAAGAGGCCCAGCTCCTTCAGCCTTTCCTCATCAGGGAGATGCTCTATTCCCTTCTACTCCCTTCATCTCTGTGGCTCTGTGCTGGGCTCTATCTCCTTCTGGAAGTGAGGGGCCTAGAACTGGACACAAGATTCCTGATGTGGTCTGACCAGGGCAGAGTAGAGAGGGAGGAGAACCTCTCTTGATCTGCTAACCACCCCCCTTAACTTTGTTGCATTCAGCCTGGCTGGGTTGAGCTGGGTTCTATTTATAGGAGTGGTGAAGTGTCCTGTCCACACTGGATGTCAGTGGACAGAGTGATTCTTGATGGCCAAATGTGTTTCTAGAGCCTCCAAAATCCTTCTGTTATAAACTGTAGGTACTTAACTCACCCACTTCTCTCCAAACAGCATCTTGTGGGTGAAGTGAATAAGGCCAGCTGTATCCTAGGCTGGATCAAAAGTGTCACCAGAAGGGATAGGGAAAGGATCCTCCTCTCTACTCTGCTGTCCTTAGACCTCACCTGGAGTCCTACAGCCAGTTCTGGAGTCCCCAGGACAAGGAGGACCTGGAACTGTTGGAATGAGGCCAAAGGAGGCCACAAGGATGATCAGAGGGCTGGATCCCCCCTGATCTGGGGACAGGCCGAGGGATTTAGGGCTGTTCAGCCTGGAGAAGAAAAGAAGGCTCTGGGGGCACCTTAGAGCAGCTTCCAGTGCCTGCAGGTGCTCCAGGAAAGCCGGAGAGGGACTTTTTATGAGGAACTCTGGTGCTAGGGCAAGGGGGGATGTGTTCCAGCTGGAGAGGGGAGATTGAGAGGAGATTTGAATCAGAAATTGCTCCCTGTGAGGGTGCTGAGGTCCTGGAATAGTTTGCCCAGGAAGGCTGTGGCTGCTCTGTCATATCTGGCAGTGTTGAAGGGCAGGTTGGCTGGGGCTGTGGGCACCCTGGTCTGGTGAGATGTGTCACTGCCCATTGCAGGGGGTTGGCACTGGGTGATCTCTGAGGTCCATCCCAATCCAACCCAGTCTGGGATTCTATGAATCTCCCTGTTAGTAGAGGAACAGACAATATTCTGTGTCGTCAAGCCCCACTTGCTGTCTCCCCAGGCATATCCAGGGCAATGCAGTTGGCATTGCAGTGATGAGCACATCCCACTCATCACAGATAATTACCATTAAAACCCTTCTGTTTTAGCCCTTTGTTTTGTCTTCAGTCTTAACTGAAAGCACAGAATGACTCTGCAGAACAAACACTGTGGGTGTGAGTTTTGGACACTTGGAAGTTCACAGGGCAGCGTCCTGACCTGTGTGGTGCTTGTTGTCCTTTTTGTTGGTACAAGGAGCCCTCCTGTGTGTGTATTCTGCATATCCAGCATATCCCCTGAGCAGGGAATGTGTCAGAAATGGCTGGTTGGAGGTTTTTTAGAGGGGAAAAACACATCTTTATGTGACAGTTTGTGATAAGCAGAGGCTGTGACTTCAGCAAAGTCAGAGGGGCAGGCTGCCTGCCCTTCACAGACCTTTCCTGTCAGAGCAGGGAAGGAAATCCTGCTTTGGATTTAGGATGTTGTCTCTGTTTCGGCAGCACAGATCCAAAAATTCCTTGGACAAACCCCTTCTGGAGGAGTCTGTGCTCCTCAGTTACAGGGGTCATGTAAGCAAGAACTAACTGAAGACCTTAACCGTCATCTTTTGCAGAATCAAAAAACCAAAGAGCAGATTGAAAGCCTGTTACAGAATGGAAAACACAAAGAGCTGCGGGATCGGCTCTGCTGCCGGCTCAGCTTTGGGACCGCCGGGCTCCGCTCTGCAATGGGAGCAGGGTTCTGCTACATTAACGATCTTACGGTGATCCAGTCCACGCAGGTAAGCGGGGGGGCTGGGTAGGACATGATGGGGTGGTTTCATGGCGAATGGTTGGATCTTGGTGTGTTTCTGGGCGAGAAGCTGGGGGAGAAACACAGCAGCCATTCAACAGTGAAGACACAGCATGAGTGGATGAACTGGGGATCCAAGGAAGCTGAGTATGGAATCACAGGAGGTTTTGAGTTGGAGGGACCTCAAAGCTCATCCAGTCTAAGCCCCTGCAGTGAGCAGGGACATCCCAAAACAGAGCAGGTTGCTTAGAGCTCCAAGGGCCAACCTGACCATGGATGGTGCTGTGTCCAGGGATGAGTACTGGGTCCAGTTTTGGGCACCTCAGTACGAGGGAGACATCGAGGTGCTGGAGTGAGTGTGGAGCAAAGGGGAAGCAAAGCTGGGGAAGGGCCTGGAAAATCAATCTGAAGGATAGAGTTGGGGTTGTTTTAGTTTGAGGAAGAGGAGGCTGAGGGGAGACCTCATCGTTCTCTACAACGAAGGGACACTGTGTAGATGTTGGTGCTGGTTTCTTCTCACGGGTCATTAGCGACAGAAGCAGAGGGAAGGGCTTCAAGCTTCAACAGGAGCCATCAGGAGAAATTCTTCCTGGAGAGAGTGGTCAGGCACTGGACTTGGCTGCCCAAGGTGGTTGTTGAGTCCCCATCCCTGGATGAGTTTAAAAGATGCTTAGATGTAGTGTTTTGGGGGATCTGGTTTAGGGGTGACCTTGTAGAGTAGGGTTGGTGGTTGGACTTGATGATCCCAAGGGTCTTTTCCCACCTGGATGATTCTATGGTTCTCTCACCTATCTGGGCAGTGTGAGCCAGTGTCTCGCCACCCTCAGTCTCACCTAGTTCTGTGGAGCATTCTGGGATGGACTCCTTGATTTGTCTACAGACCCGAGAGATCTTGGAACATAGATGTAGCTCTTTACTGCCGTTCTGGTAGTTGCATGGTAGTGTGATTGTGAGTCTGGTGGTGGGGTAGGTGTGTATACGGGGTAAAGATTTTGCCAGGGAGGCTTTAGTCCTAATTTCCTGCTCTTCTGCTAGAGGTTAGGCTTTGCTGTGGTGGTGGTTGTGCTGGGTGTGTGTTTAGAAGGGCACAAGAGCTGGTACCTGTTGTTGACGATCTGGGTAGAGGCTGCCATGGGGCTGCTTAGTCAGAAGAAAAGGAGGCAGAGGGGAAACCTTGCTGTCTACGACTCCCTGAAGTTCAGGAGGGTGCAGAGAGGTGGGGGTTGGTCTCTTCTCACAAGGAAGAAGTGATAGGACTGGAGAAAATGGCCTCAAGCTGCCCCAGGGGAAGTTGAGGTTGGCCTTGAGGAGAAACCTCTCCCTAGGCTGAGGGGCCCTCAGCCCCTGGAAGAGGCTGCCCAGGGAGGGGGTTGAATGGCCATCCCAGGCCGTGTTTCCCAGTTGTGGAGATCTGGAGCTCAGGACCAGGGTTTGGGGGTGGGATGGGACAGCTGGGGTCAGGATTAGACTGGATGATCCTAAATGTCTCTCTCAACCTGAATGAATCAGTGTTTCATGGATGATAGTAGTGCTGGGGTAGGGAAGACTATGTCAGAGCTTCCTTACTTTTGACTTTCTCATCCTTGAACCATGTGTTGGGTTCCTCCGATTCACTGTTTCAGCTGATGAACAACCAGAAGTACATTTTTCTGCACTTGTTTCTTCAGTATCTCTTACCCTCTTGTTTTTCCCTCTTGATTTTCAGTCTCACATGCCACAAGGTCTCTGATTCCCTCACTGCATCTCTTTCAAATGATGATAATGAGTCATGTGTTAGTGTCTGAATAATTAAATGTTAGAATAGAATCGTCACATTTCTTTTCCTACCGTTTTAATCGGCAGCTTTTGGCAGGAGCAGCTGACATTGATCTGCATCAAAAGTGATTCATGCTCCTTTTCTACAGAGGATTTGTTCTTTAATTTGCTTGTTGTACAGTACCAGGGTGTTTTTCAACTTGTAGAGTAGGATTGATGATTGGACTTGATGATCCCAAGGGTCTTTTCTGACCTGAATGATTCTGTGGTTCTATTTAACACAGGGCTGAGGCACTTGTGCCACTGGAGCCCAAACTCTTGCAGTGAAACCAAATTCCAATAGCTGCTTTGAAAAGGAGTAGCCTGTTTAAAACACAATCACAGAATAGTCCTGGTTGGAAAGGACCTCCTAGATCAGAGTCCAACCAGACCCACAACAACAATCCTCAATACCTGACAGATCAAGACAAACTAATCCCCTCCCTGCCTGCCCCTAGAGCAGGGTGTGAAGCACCATGTCTGTGTGTTTCTTAAATCCCTCCAGGGATGACAACACATCCCCCTCCCTGGGAAGGCCCTTCCAGTGCCCAACCACTCTCTCTGTTAAGAATTTCTTCCTAAGATCCAACCCAAACCTCCCCTCCTCAACTTCAGACCATTTCCCCTGGTTTGGTCCTTAGTTTGTAAGGAGAAGAGGCCAACACCCACCTCTCTACAACCTTTCATGTGGCTGTAGAGGGCAATCACGTTCCCCCTCAGCCTTCTCTTCTCTAAACTCAACCTGCCCATCAGCCTCTCCTCATACAACTTGTTCTCTAAATCCCTCATGAGCTTGGTAGCTCTGCTCTGGACATGTTCCAGCATATCAGTGTCTTTCCACAACCTTATATGTGACCACTTTTCCTCTTTGATATCCTCTTGGGTCTAACACAAGTTTATTTTAGGTTTCTAACCTACACACTGGCCACATCTTAGGCTGAGGTTTCCTTTTAATTCTTGCCTTGCTGGTCTGAGGATACCCAGCTCATCTGTTGGTGGTGCAAGCAACACACTGATGTGGTTTCTGCTGGATGCAGAATCATTTAGATTGGAAAAGACCTTCAAGATCAGAGTCTAACCCTGACCCCAGCTGTCCCATTGCACCTCCAAACCCTGTCCCTGAGCTCCAGATCTCCATGCCTAAGAAACATAGCCAGGGATGGCCATTCGGACCCCTCCCTGGGCAGCCTGTGCCAAGGCCTGAGGGCTCTTTCCAGGGAAAAATTTCTCCTCAAAGCCAACCTCAGCCTTCCCTGGGACAGCCTGAGGCCATTTCCCCTTGTCCTACAGAGTAGGAGCAGGAGTGAGCTGAGGAGATGAAGCAAGAAGAAAAGTTTCAAAACCAGTGTTTGGGAGCCAGTGGTGGAAGAGTTCAGAGCAGCAAAGTTGATTTAAACAAACTTTGAAGCCGAGTAAACATCTGGATAACCCAGAGGAAGTAAATAGCAGTCACTTTGCTTCTTGGCCTGTGCAGTCAGTTGAATTCACACCCTGAATCACAGAACCTTAGGGATTGGAAGGGACCTCGAAAGATCATCCAGTCCAATCCCCCTGCTGCAGCAGGATCCCCTAGATCCAGTCACACAGGAACACGTCCAGGTGGGTTTGGAAAGTCTCCAGAGAAGGAGACTCCACAACCTACCCTGGGCGGCCACTGCTCCATCACCCTCACCATGAAGAAGTTCCTTCTCAGATTGATGTGGAACCTCCTCTGCTCCATCTCACACCCAGTGCCCCTTGTCCTATCATTGGGTGCCACTGAGCAGAGCCTGGCTCCATCCTCCTGACACCCACCCTTTCCATATTGGTCAACATTAATGGGGTCACCCCTCACTCTTCTTTTCTCCAAGCCAGAGACCCAGCTCCCTCAGCCTTTCCTCATACGGGAGATGTTCCACTGCCTTCATCATCTCTGTGGCTCTGTGCTGGACCATCTCCAGTAGCTCTGTGTCCTTCTCGAACTGAGGGGCCCAGAACTGGACACAACAGTCCAGATGAGGTCTCACCAGGGTGGTGTAGATCAGTTCCTTCTCTTTGTAGTAAGTCTCTGGTTTTTGCTTTCAACCCTGACACTACCCTAATGATTCTATGTTTTTATCAAACCAGGAAAACTCGCTTAGCTCCTCGTGAAGTCTCTCATGTTTAACCCACCGCTGGGGAGGGACTCACGGGCTGCATCGAGAGGGCTCCTGGATGAGGTTCAGTTCAGTCCAGAGGTTGTTTCTACAAGTGCTCCAGAGTTTTGCAAAGTCTGTTCTTGGCTTTGCTGCCCCAAAACCACCTCCTGGTGGCACTGGCACCAGCTCTCGGTGCTTTAGTAGGGGGTATGATAAAGGGGATGAAGAGGTTTCTCTGTTCCTAGGGGGTGCATCAACAGGAATTCAAGCAGGAGGAAGACACCACCCCATGTATTGACTCCTTGTGTTTTGGCTGAGTGTTTCTTTGTGGTTCCTCTCTGCTCCAGTTGTTCAGGGGGACTGTAATCCCAGTGTTTGTACCAGCTAACGAGGCCCTTTTATAGGGGAATTTCCTATGAAGGTTTAAAAATACCCTCTTAAAGGAAGCCCCGAAGAGTTAAGTGGAAAGGGAACTGGCCACCAGCCACCTCCTATGTGCTAGTGGGAGGAAATGAGCCAGGCTGAGTGGGAGGAAGGCCAGGCTGGCCTTCAACAGCTCCAGGGATGGGGATTCCACCACTGCTCTGGGCAGTCCTTTCCAGGCTCCAAGCACTCTTTCCATGAGGAAGGGTTTCCTAACATCCAACCTAACCCTCCCCTGGCAGCTTCAGGCCCTGCCCTCTCGTCCTGGCGCTGGTTGCCTGGGAGAAAAGCCTGACCCCCACCTGACTGCAACCTCCCTTCAGGGAGTTGGGGAAAGGCAGAAGGTCCTCCCCTATGACTCTTCTTCTCCAGGCTAAACACCCTCAGCCTCTCCCCATCAGCCTTTCCCTTCAGTCCCTTCCTCAGCCTTGTTGCTCCTCTGGACCCGCTCCAGCCTCTCCATCTCTTTCTTGAAGTGAGGGGCCCAGAACTGCCCCCAGTACTCGAGGTGAGACCTCACCAACGCCCAGTACAGGGGGAGTGCTGAGCACAGGGGAAAATGTGCATGAAATGAGTACCTGAGACTGCAGAAACAACTGAAGAACCCATTGGTTCGCTTAATTAATTAAAAATGGATAAAATTAATTAATTAAATTTCAAAAAGGGTAGTCTTGATGGAGGAACAGGCAGGCTGATGATTTTCAAATGTGTTACAGGTCACTGCAAAGAAGACTGTAATTAACTCTTGTGGCCTAGCAAAGCTATAATAAAAAAAGGAAGGGGAAAAAAAGACTGTGCTCACAAGAAGTGAAATTTAATTAGATATTAAAAATAATTGTCTCACAGTTAGAAAACATTGCAACAAGGGAGACTGGGAGTCCCAGCTGTTGGAGCAGTTCCAAAAGCAGCTCTGTCAGCCATCAGGAACAGCCCAGTACATCGACCCTGACTCACATGAGGTGTCTTAACACCCCCTCCATTTTTTCATCCCATAACTGTTCACACGCCCAGGTTAATACTAGAGCATGATGCGAACCACAGGAACCCGCTGTGACAGGGAAGGGGGAGGTGGGGGCTTTCTCGCTCATCAGCTAAGCCCATCTAACAGCTCCCTGATGCCAACAGGGATGTCCCCCTTGCACTGAGCAGCACCTGCTCGACTCCACAGGGAAACGGTTCATCTTGCCTGTCTGACACAATAAACAGTCTCACCTCGAGGGGATGAACTCAGCACTTGCAAACAGCAGTGAGTCTCTGACCTGTTTTGAGCAGGTTCACACAGCTCACCATGGGTCAGGACAAAAAGTCAAGTGCTGGGATGAGGCAGGGATGCAGAAGGTGTTGGGGTCTCTTGGAGACAGACAGCCCTTGCATCCTCTCTACAGCAGCACTCCGAAACCCAGAGTCTGGTTTTCAGCCACAATTCTAATGTCTGTATCCCTGTTCCAAACACAAGGCTCTGGAAACCAAAGGGAGGGAGGGACTGCCACTCAGGGAGGGATTGAGAACAGGTACCAGCTGCCACTGGAATCAGGGCTGCTGACTATCCTCGGAGTCATTTTTAGGCTATTCGGAGCCTCTGCAGTTGTGTCTCAATGCATAATTCATTCCCCTTAGTAAAGCAAAAATATAGTCATGGGATAATGCAAAGAAATCTCCAAGATCTGGTATTTCAGCTCCTTTGGATGTGGGATTTCAGCTCATTTTCCCCTGCTAGTGTGTGTCAACACAAACGTGGACAGGTTTTGAGTTCATGGTGACCAAGCACTGTGTGCCCTGGACAGTCCAGGCCACAACTGACCAAGTAAGCTGATTCCTATTTCTGTTTCTCCAGGCTTAAAGCACTTCAAACAAAGCAAACCATCTCTTGTAGAGGTGTGGGCACAGCGGGGCAGGCTGTGAGGTTAGAGCCTGTCATTTACTTCACAGTAACAGTGTGTTTGGGTTAAGAGCAAGCACACAGACAAGGCAGGAGGACCTGGTGTCCTTTCTGTTCTCATCCTTCTGACTTGATGGGAACTGGCTCATTTCTGCACACCCTTGGCCTGGTAAAATGAGTCAGCACTCCTGAAATATCTGGCAAAACAAACAAACAAACCTCTTAAGGTTAGTTTTTCTGTGTAAACAGAGAAGCTGTTGCACACAAGACAGTGAGTACCTCTACCCCGCTTCCAATGCAGAACAACGTGAGTGTTTTTGACCAAACCACTGACAAGTGCATTGAATCGTCACTAGAATCACTGGCAACAGCTGTAGGTGGTCTTGAGAAGTCACCTGGGCTACCCAACTCCACCTCAAAGCTGAATTAACACTACCTGCACTATTCCTGACAAAATGTTTCCCTGACCTGCTCTTGAAACTCGCCAGTGATGAGATCCTGCAGTATCCCCCATGGGCCTAATCTAACCAGTAAGTCCCCAAACTGGCCCTAACTGATGTACAAGGAAACAGCTCAGAATACAAGTAAATATTTTGCTGTCCTGGAGCTGCAGAGCACGACAACAGATCTGCTACAACCGCATGAAGTTTCATGGGACAAGTCCACAACAGTTGGGTTTTCATCTAGGGTTTAAAAAGAACTACCCCAGGAGCAATTTGTCCTGGACAGGATGTGAAGTTGAACCCACCTGGATGTGTTTCTGTGAGACTTGGTCTGGGTGATCATGCTCTGGCAGGGGGAATGGACTGGATGAAAACATTTCGAGGTCCCTTCCAATCCTTCATGTTCTGTGATTCTTCCTGTTAAAGCAATGGCTGCCTTGCAAAGAATAACCAGAACTAGAGAGAAAACAACCCCAAAAAAAAAAGAGCCCCAAGGAAGGGTCTTTTCATAAACTGAAGTAACAGAGCTCAATCCACACCTAAGACCTGATGTTATAAGCGCAACAGACATCTACACAAATCCCTGTTTCCTACAGCCAAGCTAAAGCTTAAAATAAATGTGGAGCAAGAGAGAAAAGGGGAGCCAAAGCCAAAAATCTCTGCAACAAGCGAGATGAGTTTTGAACTTTCCACTAAGTCACTCAGCAGGCTGAGGATCTGTGAGCACTCTGCAAATAAAGGCTTTTCTCCTATTTTCTTCAAAAACATAGAAAATGCGTGGTTTGCTTTCTTATCTTCAGCGTCTTCACTGACCATCTGCATCACCAAACTGCTTTTCTCTCTCTCAGGTGTCTCGGAAAGAAAACAATGCATCATGTTCTCAAAGCCAACAGCCATGCAGCATGTAATCATCCACAGCAATCATCTCGCGCTGTTTGAGTCTCTCGGCTGAAACGAATGAGACTGAAAAAGACATTGAAGTTCTGCAGCAGAACTTGTAGCGAACTCCTCTCAATTCCCATCCTGCCCTATCAAGACCTGCTGAACAAATGTTGTCTCTTGTGCTTCAACCTGATCTAGTCTCCGCCAGGCTCTTGTGGCAGTGAGTGAAGACACTGAGGAAATCTGGATCTCTGCTGTTCGGAACATGCAATACAAGAAAACATCTCTCGTTTATGGCACTGGAAATAGTCACACGATGCTTGGATACTTAGGATTAGGTCCCTGTAACATATCACAGAGTCACAGAACATCAGGGATTGGAAGGGACCTCGAAAGATCATCTAGTCCAATCCCCCCAATACAGCAGGATCCCCTAGATCAAGTCGCACAGGAACACATCCAGGTGGGTTTTAAACATCTCCAGAGAAGGAGACTCCACAATCCCCCCGGGGCAGCCCCTTCCACTGCTCTGGCACCTTCACTGGGAAGAAGTTCCCTCTCACATTGATGTGGAACCTCCTCTGTTCCAGCTCACATCCATTGCCCCATGTCCTATCATTAGAGGACACTGAAAAGAGCCTGGCTCCATCCTCCTGACACCCTAACAAGGTCACCTCTCAGTCTCCTTTTCTCTAAGCTAAAGAGACCCAGCTCTGTCAGCCTTCCCTCAGCAGGCAGACGCTCTCCTCTTTTCATCATCTTGATGGCTCTGTGCTCTCTCCAGCAGCTTTGTGTCCTTCTGGAAATGAGGGGCCCAGAATTGGACACAACATTCCAGATGTGGTCTCACCAGGGCAGAGTAGAGGGGAAGGAGAACCTTTCTCGATCTCCTAACCACCCCCCTTCTGATCCATCCCAGGATGCCATTGGCATCCTGCTGGCAACCCAAGACCCCAGGTCCCTTTTTCCTACTCTGCTCTCCAACAGCTCAGTCCCCAAACTATACTGAAGATCAGCTGGGTGCAGGAAGAAGATGCAACATGCTGGTCTCTCCAAGCACATCACATCAAGAGCCAGAGAGACAAAAAGTTGCTCGTTTCCGCACCGCAGAACACAGGACATGAAATACCACACAGAGGTTCCTGCATTGCACAAAACACCTCGGTTTAACCCTGAAGCCAGACGACTCCTAACCACGGTGCTCACTGTACACTGAGACATACAGAGCTGAAGGAATTCAAAGAAGGGCAATAAAGGTATAGAGAAGCTCCTAAAGCAACCACCCCAACCGAAACAGGAGCTGCCCTGTCTCACACACCCTACAAAGCAAAGTTCAAGACATGACAGTCCTACGAGCCACAGCATGAAAATAACGATTAATCTGATAATTGCAGGAAGGTCAGAGAGAACAGACAGAAGACACCTAACGTCAAAAAGCAATGGCAGCAGGCAAAGAACAGGAACTGTGTGTGTCAAAGGAACCGATCAATACGGAGCGATGTGACGATGACCCTTTAAAGCTAGTTAAGTTGTAGACCCTTCAAGGTATTTTGATGTGGCAACTTGACGGTAAAGCCAAAAAAAAAGCCCTTACATGAAATCAAATACTTCAAAAGGTAAAATATTCTCTTTGCCTTCCCCCAAAGCAGCCCAACTTAAAAGCTCCGTGAGATCTCTTGCACAGAAGCCTGAGACTTGCAGCGAGAATCCTGTGCAGATGGCAGCTTTAAAGAACAAGAGGTACTCCCACCAAACTGACAAAATAAAATTCACACCCGCAGCCGTCCTTTTCCCCCCAATATCACACCATATGCTGCCTCTGAGTTTTTTAGCCTTCCTCAAAACAGATTTCACAAATTAATAACTTAAGGAGCGGGCTGACCGCCAGCGGGATTAAATGCATCCAAATACATTAATATGCGCAAATTATTGTTGATGAATTGGCACCGAGCTGGTCCAACAATCCACAACACACAAACCGTGCCACATGCTGTTTATGCACATTGCCCGGTTCAGTCTATACCGCACCTACCTTCTGTCCACACAAAGCCCAACTGTAGGTGCGGAAAGAAGAGAGCAGAACGGAAGGTCAATGTAAATAGAATCCAAAAGCGACCCACAAAAGAACAAAACAGAGTTGGAGATTGCTGGCCTTGTTGAAAATGCTGAGCTCTGGTAACGGCACCGGGTTCACTGGGTCAAAACACGGTGGTAAATCAAGGTTTGCTCCTTTGGGCTGGGGGATTTCTAATAGTAAGAAAAAGAACCATCTCATGTCATGGGTGGGTCTCTGCTCAAGACAACAGGCACATGTTAAGATTGGATCATAGAATAGAAAGGGTTAGAAGGGATCTCTGGAGATCATCCAGTCCAATCCCTCTCCCAGAGCAGGATCCTCTGCAGCAGATCCCACAGGAACACTCCAGGAGGGTTTGGAATGTCTCCAAGAGCAAGAGACTCCACAACTTTGCTGGAGGGGTCTGGTACCTTCACCATGAAAAGCTTTTTCTTATGTTTGAACTGAACCTCCTGTGTTCCAGTTTGTGCCCACTGTCCCTTGTCCTACTGCTGGGCACCACTGAGATGTGGTGCCCATTCACAAACATCATCTAGACATCTGTCATCAGTGCAGCTGATTCTGATCTTCCTCATCAGCCTCTTGATTTAGAGATGAAGACAGTATCTTTGCATTGACTGTACAACGAAAAAATCCCCTCCGTTTCGAGAAAGGTGCTGGGATTCAGAGGATCACTGCACGGTATCAACAGGAAGAGCAACAGCCTGGAGCTCGACGTAGGAAACCAGAGACAAGTCTGCTGACTTTGGCGTTTGCTGCTGAAGAAGGGAAAGCTCCGCTGTTTGTTCTGACAGACACAGAAAGCCAAGAACTTTTAGCACATCTCTTTCTGCAGACATCCACGGCTCTCGTTTTAACGCCAGTTAAACACTCCTTTAAAGAAATGCCCTGATACATTTTCTTTCGCTTTAAGCAAACAAACAAGAATTCCTCTATCTCGCTCAGGGAGCCAGAATCAAATTTTGGCTTTATCTGGGTTTTTTCTTGATAAGAAACCTCCCATTCCCACAAAAACCTGCTCAAGCAGATGATTAGTGACTAACATTTACTGTATTTTTCATGTTAAAAAGCCTGGTGTGTTTTGACTGCATATTGAAGTTATATAATGACTTAATGAAGCACACCTCTCTCAGACTAAAGAGAAACAGGTAGGACTATTAATGGAGTCAGCAAACACTTCACACCTGAAAGTTGAATCAACATCAAGAAGGGAGGGGGGAAAAAAAGCCCTTTTTTTAGAATCATAGAATCATCCAGATTGGAAAAGACCCTTGGGATCGGGCTGGATCAGTACCCTTGTCCCTGTGTAGGGAAGTTGGACTAGATAACTGCTAGAGGTCCCTTCCAGCCTACAACATTCTATGACTGTATGATCACCGAGTCCAACCACCAACCTAACTCTACAAGTCCACTCCTAAACCAGATCCACCAACACTATGTCTAAGCAACTTTTAAACTCATCCAGGGACTGGGGACTCAACCACCACCCTGGGCAGCCCATCCCAGAGCCCAATCACTCTCTCCATGAAGAATGGTTTTGAATTTTGTGCTGGATGATCGATCCGAAGGGTAAATTCTGTCCTGAAGAAGCGCAGAACACGCTTTTAGAAAATAGAAGCTGTCCATAAAGTGAAGATGAAGTGCAGGGATCAGTTATCAACCACAGATCCTCTTACAAAAGTCCAGAGGAGGAAAATCAGGTTTGAGTTAGAAGTCTGGAACACGATCCAAGTCCTGGATTAAGAACCCAGTCTTCCAAGGAATTTCACATAGTGGATACACAAAGTGTATCTTCCCTTTCCTCATATCCCCAAGAGCCACCTTGGGTTACACAACCCAAGTCTTTTCTCTGCAGCATGAATTATATGAATGGCAGTTGTCCAAGACCGGATAAGAGAAATATTCAACCCCAAGAGCAATCTGCTTATTTCACATGCAGGTTGTTTTAACTTGGTGCAGTCTGCAGAGCTGTATTCAAGGTAAATATCCCCGGAGATGAGGATTCTGGCTTTACAGACTTTGAGGCTTACGTCAACGTTCCTTCATCTGCAGTATTTTATACTATTGCAGCCATGCGCACGTCTCTACACTGGGTGTCTTCTCTGATCTCATTTCCACGCTAGTAAAACATGAAAAACAAGTTTTGCAGGGAAGGAAAGAGGCAAACAATTCACAATTATTTATGTATCTAAAAACTTCCAGCAGACCCCTGAACCCAAGAGTCTCCCCTAGAACACTACACTTAGCACATCGCTGCAAAGGCTGTTCCCATTGCCAACCTACAGCCAAGCTCAAGCTCTGAGATAACTTCTCCTCAAAGATGCTTCTGACATTTTGTTAATTTGTACTGGAAACAAAGCGAAGGCATGAGAGGCACTCTGTGCACAGAGAGTGCAGAAAACAGATCCCAAAACCCAAACAATCTCAGATTATCATACTTTTCAGAGTTGCCAAGAATATTTCTGATCTACAAGAGTTAGGTCTGGAGGTTTCTACAACAACCCACAATGAAGAAAAACACCAGCAGGCCTAAAAAAGTCTAAACCAGCCCCGATTTCCTCGAACCCAGGATTTAATTTTCCAAGCTGTCTCACTACTACTGCCTGATTCTCTCTGGAAAAAAGAGGTTAACTGGTTTATCGTTCAGCTTGAAAGCAGGACTCAGCCCTTGAGGGAAAACAAGTTTCTTACAAACAGAATCAGTATCCTCCTTTCACTGATCCTTACAAGCTGGAAAATATGCCCTGCAAGTTTCAACCATTCTTGGAACACCAACCAAAAGGCAGGCAAACATGTTATAGGATATATAGTAATAAAGGATCCATTACTGTCACATAGGATCTCTTACTTTCACAGAGATGGGTTTTGTAACTCTTGGATAGAGGGGACTGTATAAAGACTGCAAAAGAAGAATTATGAACTTTGAGGTTCACAGAAAAGAATCCCTGGGACATTTAACAATCAGGGACATTTAACAACCAGGGACATTTAAATTCAAGTTACAGCTCCAAATGTGGTGCTGTACCAGCCAAAACTTCCAGTCCAGCTTTCCATTTGCCCTACCTGGAGGAATGTTGTCCACCAGAAAGCTCGTGCATTCACAAAACAACCTCCAGGTTCTGATGCAGTCTTCAACACCTTCAAGGAACCGCTGCTGCTACACAACAGCAGGAGTGCTCCTGGTAGCTTGTCTAGAGAACCAGAAACAGGCCACTGTTTCTCTTAATAGAATCACAGAACATTAGGGCTTGGAAGAAACCTTGAAAGATCATCCAGTCCAATCCCCCTGCTACAGTGGCACCACCTAGATCAAGTTGCACAGGAACATACCCAGGAGGCTTTTAAATGTCTCCAGAGAAGGAGACTCCACAATCTCTCTGGGGCAGCCCCTTCCAGTGCTCTGTCACCCTCACCGGGAAGAAGGTCCTTCTCACAGTGATGTGGAACCTCCTATGTTCCAGCTCACACCTGTTGCCCCTTATCATTAAATGATACTGAGAAGAGTTCGGCTCCATCCTCCTGACACCCACCCTTCACGTATTTATAAACATTAATGAGGTCACCCTCAGGCTTCTCTTCTCCAAGCTCAAGAGACCTCAGCCTTTCCTCATAAAGTAGGTGTTCTACTCCCTTCATCATCTTTGTGGCTCTGCGCTGGACTCTCTCCAGCAGTTCTGTGTCCCTCCTGGACTGAGCAGCCCAGAACTGGACACAAGATTCCAGTTGCGATCTCACCAGGGCAGAGTAGAGGGGAAGGAGAACCTCTCAAGCTGCTAACTATCCTTCTTCTGATCCACTCCAGGATGCCACCTTTACACAGGAGGTCTGCTGCAATATTTATTCCACTCATGCTGCTATTTGTCACGTCATGCTGCTCTGCATTGCACAGCTGCAAAAAACCCACCTGCTACTACCACAGAGCTGTTGGGTTTTGCCACCTCCCCCCCAACCTCATCACCCTTTCCGGAAAAGGCTTTGCTGTATCTCCCTCTGCCTTTTTGCGCAGAGCAAATGGGAATCCCAGGTGACTCCAGCTAATTACTCTGGTGTCTTGGGAGTCTAATTCTTCCTATTGTTAACATCCCCATCTCCAGCCACAAAGTCACTTCATATGGTAATCAGAGACCAGCTGATCCCCAGCTAATGCTTCATGTTCTCTGGAGAACTGATCTGCTGGGGGTATTAATGATAGCAGGGCGAGGCGGGACTTGGAAAATAAGTTCCCAACAGACACTGTAGCAATCCTGCTTCTCATCCAACCTCGTAATAAAAACAACCTGCTTTGAACTTGGAGCTCGATTGCTACCCTTGGTTGCTGTGAGTAGCCTCTTCACAGACAAGAGGAGATTGAAAAAAAAATTGGACTTTCCTCTAAGAATCCAATTTAATAATAATTGCTAAGTCTTATTTTCCATGTAAGGGTTTCGGTGTTTACAGGCTGCTTTCAAGACCAGCTCCAACTCCAAATCAAGATGAGCATCTCTACGAATAGAAATATCTATGAATTGGACAGTCCAGGCCATGACTCAGTACTGCTGCAGAGAACAATGTACAACAGCTTAATGGAATTCCTACTTTCCACTCATCCCCTGCGTTCCCCACAATAGGCCATCCCTTCACACCTCTTCAGCCTGACCTAGTTCACCTGAAAACAACGGTGGCAGCACAATGAAAAGGGCACCATGCTACAGCAGCTGGGGCACAGTGAGGTCTGGGAATGTCTTGACATATCATAGAGCTGCCTGGGTTGGAAGGGATGATGCTGCTCGAGAGTGTATGTTTACAGTTTGAACCATACATGCTTCTTGAATGTCTTGAAATAGGGAAACTCGCCAACATTTCAAGTCTGCCAGGTCACCAAAATCTGAAATGCCCCACATCAAACCCACACTGTGTGAGGAGTTTTCAACACATCTTCTTGCACGTAGAGAGTTCAATGTTTCCACTTGGTTAGCAGAGTGCCCCGAGTCACTCTGTGGAGATACTTACGTGCCACACTGGGGACGGCCCTTTCTTTATACCCTAAAAAGGCAGGAACCAGCACAATTTCTATAGCCTGCAGCAGTGCCCAACGTGAGTTTCCATTTAAAGAGCAATTTGCTCGATGGCAAATTAGTGCTTCGAGCAAAGTTACCTACTCTAGCCTCTTACTAGCTACAAAACTATTTATGAGATGGATACACACACCATTTTAGAAGAGAACCAAGCAAAGTTTATAGGGGTTTTAAGATTTCTTTCTTGACTTTATGGGGTTTTGTTTTGGGTTTTTTTATGAGGCTGTGAACAAGACGTTCCTTCTTCAATGTGTTTCAAGTTGTCACACAAGTGTAAACATCCTTTTACTAAGTCAAAAAGCTCTATGTGCACGCTATTTCCTCCTCTAATGAACTACCAGTTCAAACCTCCATTATAACCTTCATTTCATGGCTGAGTATTCTTCAGATCATTTACGGTGCCCACGAAAGACAAAGGATCCCACAGCTGCATCAAAGTTCAAACAGCTCACAAATTAGCAGATGCATCCAACTGTTTCAGAAGCATCATGAGGTCGCTACAAGCCCGGACTAAGAGAATCCCTTTACGTACACAGGTTCTGCCACAGGGGAGAGCGTTCAGCTAAGCGAATGTCACATTAACACAGATAACAAGAGGAATCCACAACAGAACTTATTTTACCACCCAAGTGGGATATTAGCAAATATGAATAATTTCAAGTTCACTGTGTTTTATTATTAGGGCTCAAAACCGTACGCAAGCCCTTCACGTACACGGTAAGTTTATCCTTTCAAGGCCATGCCTGTCCAGGGTTCAGAGTACCATCTCACCTACCCCGGTTATAACACTGATCCACTTGTCTGACATAGATGCTGAAGTGGGCACTAGCACAATAACCATTCCAGAGGGTCACCACGGAGCAGTTAAACATGTCACACCCCAGCTGACATCAGCATATCTCCAGAGGCAAGACAGCAAGGAGCAAACAGCCCTGGCCTTCATCCTAAAACAGCTTTGCAGACAGTATTTTATAGATAAAAGCCAGCTGGTCATGCTTTAACAGCCTCTTTTGTAAACAGAAGTGATCAACAGCTGTGCAATGCTTGTTACAGACCATTATCAACATCATCTTCATTTTCAGAACCAACAGGACCGGACATTGTGCCTAGTCTGTCAGTCATTTACCTACCTCAGAAGATAAACTGGACTTACTAATGTCTGCTATGGGATTGATAAAAACTTGATGTCAGAAGAACCGAGTATTAGAAAAAGAGAGAAAAGGGAATGTCCAGATAACTGCAGCATTTCAGTCTGCACACAGGCTCCTCACTGATCTGAAACTGCAAACAGACAAGTGAACGTGAGGAAAGCAAAGGGGAAAAATACTCCGAAGCAGATGTATATTTAGCAGCAGGTTAGATGGAGAGAAAAGGCTCAAGGACAATGGCAGCTCTTTTCTTCCTTCAGCTAAACCCCCAATGTATTTTTGTGAAAGCAAGCTGGTCTTTTGCTTTTAACTGCAGCCCAAAACTGCATTATGTCTCCTGGGTGCTTTGAATTTTTTCACCCCCCTCTTTCTAAATCTCAGCACACAGACAGCTTCAGGGCTCAGTAGGAGAAATTATTAAAAGCATGCCTGCAGAAGTAAAGAGAGATCAGTCATTTCCCTCATCCCCTGTGTTTCGTGAGCACTCCCCGCCCATGCAGCGTTGTATGAGATTTCATGCAACCAGACACGTCCTTTTTAACCAGGCTGAAAAATGTAAAACCCTGCAAGAGCAGGCAGAGGAGCCCTTCGGATTGGAAAGCGAAACGCAGAGTGTGCTGTGCTGCTTCAGAAAGGTCACGTTCACCTTCAGAATTCTATCTAACTTGTATTTTGCCCTGTGCAGTTCTATTATCTTAGAGTAATTTGGAACAGCCTTTACACAATGTACTGGGGAGTTTCATACAACACAAAACCTCAATGCGAAGATGATGGCAGCAATCTCTGACCGGTTATTTTTTCCCCAGGCTGCTTGAAGTTTTCAAAGTCCAGGTGTTTTCCCAACTTTCCTGTTCCACTACTGCAAACACAGTAGGTCCCTCCTTTAGAATTCCCCTTCTAGATGCATGTTCAACCTCCTGCAACTCGTTCAGTGCCTTTCAGTCCTTATCTCCAAATAAACACATGGGGGGCGGGGGGTTGGATTAAACAGCATGCGATTTGCTGCACTACAAACATGACATTAGGAAGTTTTAGCATTTATATGGGGTGTATTTTGACAAAGACCAACGTGCTGATGTAAGTGTGATGTGTCCTCAAAACAGCAAGTAGCTTCAACACCAGGAAAAAACTTTACGAACAGTTTCCTACTTCCAATGTCTAGAGCTACACAGCTCCAACCTTGCACCTCCACCGTTACATTACTGTGCATTTAACAGTGTGGGAAAACAATCTTCGTTACAGTTGGGCAGGAAGCTGGTTTTAACCCCCTGTTCCACCACAGAATCACAGAACATTAGGGATTGGAAGGGACCTTGAAAGATCATCCAGTCCAATCCCCCTGCCACAGCAGGAT
>JAOXOE010062989.1:0-31423 GCA_028565055.1 Phoeniculus purpureus | reverse complement strand
GGGGTGTCCCTGCCCATGGCAGGGGGGTTGGAACTGGATGATCCTGTGGTGCCTTCCAGCCCTGACTGATTCTATGAATCTGTAACTTCTTCCCAGTGAGGATGATGGAGCACTGGAAGGGGCTGCCCAGAGGTTTTGTGGAGTCTCCTTCTCTGGATAGGTTTGTAGCCCGCCTGGACATGTTCCTGTGCGACTTGATCTGGAGTGTCCTGCTGTGATGAGGGGATTGGACTGGATGATCTTTCAAGGTCCCTTCCAGTTCCTGGTGTTCTGTGATTCTGTGTTGTAGACTCAGGGGATCAACCCAGACTAAGCAGCATGCCATTTTATCAGGTGTCTGTGGAAACCGATATAGAAGGTGTGTGGTTTTATATTCTCTATACTTTGGTCTGACTTCTGCAAACACTTTCTTAGCACTGGTCTAGGTGATTCTACTCTGGCAGGGGGATTGGACTAGATGATCTTTCAAGGTCCCTTCCAATCCTTAATGATTCTATGATTCTATGAGTCTATGATTCAGACAATAGGAAGAGCAGGACTTACTACTGCAAAAAACAAAATACAAACAACAGAACCATGAAGGTACCTAGGATGGAAAATCCTTCATTCATCTACAACACCTCAACCTCTGCAAATTTGTGAAAGACTTGAAACACTGCATGATATGCAGAAACTGTTGAGAACCATCAATTGGGTTCGACCTCTGTTAGGAGTTACCAATGAAGACTTAGCTCCTTTGTTTGCCCTGTTAAAGGGGGACGACAAACTCACTTCTCCTAGAAAACTAGATGAAAAGGCACTTACAGCATTACAAAAGGTTTCCACAGCAATATAACAGCGTCAAGCTCATAGAGTTCAGTTACATTTCTATTTCTCTGGCAATTTTAGGAAAGGCGTTCAACCCTTTGCCTTGATTTTTCTATGGGACCCTCAGAATGTGGATCCTTTGTGTATTTTAGAATGGGTCTTTTTACCACATTGTCCAGTCAAAACTGTGAGCACAAAGCCTGAACACGCTTAATCATGTGCACACGACCTCGTATTTTGTCTATGACAGGTGGTGATTTTGCAGCTCTCTTTTTACCCTTTACCAAAGAAAATGTGGAGTGGTTATTGCAACAGCCTGAGCCTATGCAAATTGCCCTTCAGGGTTTCTTGAGCCCATGTCTAATCCATTATCCTAAACACAAACTTTTAGCAGATCTTTTTTCCATTAGCCCGAAGCCTGTCCGCAGCCTGGTCCCAGTACAGGCACTTACCATCTTTACAGACAGATCAGGTCAAACAATGAAATCTGTTATTGTTTGGCAAGAACAGGGAACCTTAACCTGGAAATCCAATATCCTGATTGCGAAAGGTTCACCCCAAATTGTGGAACTTGCTGCAGTGGTTCGGGTATTTAAAAAATTTCATGATCCTCTTAATCTTGTTACAGATCCTTGTTATGTAGCAGGACTAGTGGAACGAATGGAAGGAGAACTTTTGAAAGAGGTCGCCAGTCTTCGATTGTATCAGTTGTTGAAAACAATATGGGTGTGTTTAATCATTTGCAACCTCATTTTGTTATGCAGATTAGGTCGCATACAACCCTGCCAGGATACCTAACCAATGATAACAGACGAGCTGATACCCTGACTATGACAGTACAGACAACCCTGCCAAATATTTTTGAACAAGCTAGACTCAGTCATGCCTTTTTTCACCCAAATGCTCCTACACTTGTATGCGTGTTTCAATTAAATAAGGAGCAGACACAAACCATCATAGCCACCTGTCCTGACTGTCAAAGATGTTCACTTCCCTCTGTGTATGGAGGAGTCAACCCCAGAGGACTCCGGAGTTTGCAGTTATGGCAGACAGATGTTACACATTATACCCTTCTTGGACGACACGAGTATATTCGTGCCTCTATTTCAGAGGCACTTGTTGCTGCACTGCATACAGGAGAAACTGCTGAAGACGTATGCAAACATTTTCCTGCTGCTTTTGCCACTCTCAGAGTTCCAAAACAAATAAAAACAGACAACGGACCTGCATATGTCTCTAGGTGTGTGCATTCCTTTTTTCAGCTTTGGGGCATTGCACATAGCACAGGCATTCTCCACTCTCCTATGGGACAATCTGTCATTGAAAGAGAGCATGGCTCTTTGAAACATATTTTGGAACAAGAGAAAGGGTGAATAGAGATATTTTCCCCAATAGAGAGATTACACAAGGCTCTCTATGTTTTAATTTTTTGAATAGTTCATTTGTTGACCAAAATCCACCTATTTATAGGCATTTTTCTCATACTACACAGACGGAACTAAAGGAAAAACCTCCTGTGTTAATGAAAAACCAGGAAACTGGGCAAATTCAAAGACCATTTCCATTAATTACGTGGCTGAGGGGTTATGCTTGTGATTCCATAGACAGAGGACCCAGGTGGATTCCTTCAAGAAACGTCAAGCCATACAGACAACTGATTATACCTAACACAGGTGAAGAAGGGGTTCCTGGAGAAGAGGTGCCTGAGGAAAACTCAGCGGAAGTGTAAATGCAGCAAACAGTATGGTTTTGTAACTGTTGAGATTTTACATCAATATGTCTCTTTAAATTGATCTTTATATTAGGAGCAGGCTTGTGTGGAAGGGAAACTGTAGCTTCGATATCCCTTCCTCTACTATGGCTTACACTAGTACAAGCTTTCAATGAAACTGCTTTGTGTGTATCCATGACATCTGTTACTGACCCTTTTCGAACATGGTTGGCAGCAGTGCCTTTGGAAAAAAATGAGTAGGATACTCTTTCTTACAAAACAGAACCTCTGAGCTGGTGGTCTAATGGTGTCTGGTGATTTCTGCGTAGTCAACCAGCTGGATGGTATGTTAAGGATGATTTGAAACTAGGAATAACGTATGTGAAAAAAATTCCTCCTCTTCAAACAAGACCACAAGAATTAGAAATTATGGGATCCATTCAAGCATTCTTTTGTTTTTATTTGGCCTATGTCCCCAAAACCTCTCCTGGTGAGAAGGTTGTCAATGAGCCAGGCATTGATGTATCAGGCACTGGCATTTACGTCAATGACTGTGCTTGGTGTAATCAAACAACTCCTTTAGCTCTTGAGAATGAGATGGCTACTTTTGGACTCTTGGGGAATTTATTTTTACTCTGTGGTAGTCGAGCCTGGAAAGGAATACCCCCAAGAGCAAAAGGAGGTCCCTGTACCTTTGGATGGTTGACTTTATTTCATCCTGAACGGGTAGACCTGTCTGCCTCTGGAAAAGTAAAAAGAGAAAAACAAGGTTTGAGTGAGTTCAACTCAAACTGTGATGGCTGAATGACATTTTAGAATAAGGCAGAACGAATTACCACCTCTATTATTGCCCCCATTGGAACTGCAAAGGCACTGACTGCTTTGAACAGATTAGGTTGTTGGCTTGCAAAACAATCAAATGCTACTAGCACTGTATCAACAGGCTTGTTAGCAGATGTAGCCAGTATATGCCATGCTAATATTGTCCCACCCCCTGAGCTGGAGCAGGGTAAGACTACAGCACCTGGTGTACCCAGACGGTCTCCCATCCAAGTACAAACCAGGCCCCACCCTGCTTAGCTAATCCAACAGTCCATCTCAAACCTCTTTTCTAAAGTCTTTGCATGTAACTCATTCAGTCTCTGTTTTCTACAGGTTAAATGCTTCATTATAAAATGTAGACAATTTATTAAGTATTATCTAATTATATGCAAATGTGTAACTGTTTTCTATCACTAATCCTACATCTCTGAAGAACGAAAGCACTTGGGTAAAACCCATGGTTTTGTTTTCCATCATAAATTTACAGACAACAACATAAAACCACAAAATTTTCAAGGCAGGATTGGACATGGCACTTGGTGCCGTGGTCTAGCCTTGAGCTGTGTGGTAGGGGTTGGACTTGATGATCTATTAGGTCCCTTCCAACCCTGGTAATACTACTATGATACTATGATACTGTCTGGCAGAGAGGGACCTGGGGGTTCTAACTGACAGAAAGATGAATATGAGCTAGCAGTGTGCCCAGGTGGCCAAGAAGGCAAATGACATCCTGGCTTGTATTAGAAATAGTGTGGCCAGCAGGAGTAGGGAGGTGATTGTCCTCCTGTATTCAGCATTAGTGAAGCCACATCTTGAGTACTATGTCCAGTTTTGGGCACCTCAATACAAGCGAGATGTGGAGGTGCTGGAGCAGGTGCAGAGGAGGGCAACTAAGCTGGTGGAGGGCCTAGAGAATAAATCTTATGAGGAAAGACTGAAAGAGCTGGGGCTCTTTATTTTGAAGAAGAGGAGGCTGAGCGAAGACCTCATCACTCTCTACAACTACCTGAAAGGACATTGTGGAGAGGTTGGTACTAGTCTCTTCTCACACGCAATTAGTGATAGAACAAGAGGGAATGGGTTGAAGTTAGAACAGACTAGGTTTAGACTTGATAGTAGGAAGAATTTTTTCACAGAAAGGGTGGTCAGGCACTGGAATGGGCTTCCCAAGGAGGTGGTTGAGTTGCCATCCCTGGATGAGTTTAAAGATCATTTGGATGAGGTATTGAGGGATCTGGTTTAGGGGTGAACTTATAAGGTAGAGTGGATGGTTGGACTTAATGATCCCAGGGGTCTTTTCCAACCAGAGTGATTCTGTGATTCTGTGAAAGCTGAGGTCTTCAATACAAGGCAATTCTGGCATTTGATTTTAAGCTGATCGAGATTTTTGGACTGCATAAGTTACATCTTGCTAAACTCTTCTCTGCATAGCACCTCTGTATATACTGCAAGAAGGCATGTACTTGGAACAATGCAAATTAGTTCCATGATGAAAGGAGACTCTTTTTTAACTCTAAGTGACTGTAAATGGTAGACTTTGGTTTATGCCTGTAACAACACAGCAGATCTAAAATAACACCAGAAGCAGCCTCAAAATGCTATAAAAACTTGATGCTTGCACTCGTCTTTTCTTGTAAAAGATTGGTATCTCTGTTACACTGAAACTCCTTTGCTAGGACACTACTGTTCTTACAGCTGGCACTGGTGGTCTTCCCCTCACGAGCTCTTCTCAGATTCTTCTTTTGTGGTCATCTCTTCATTCTCCAGTTGCAGTTCAGGTAGTGCTTGTCTTATTTCTACAATATGATCTAGTTAAAGATGTTCCTGCTTGCTGCAGGGGCATTGGACCGTATTATCTTCCAACTAGATGACTAGATGTTCCTTCCAACCCAATGCATTTTATGATTTTATTCCATGATTTTATGATTTCCAGCCCATGATTTCACAGGGGTTCTAATTGTCTATTCCTGTGTGGATAACAAAATCTTTGCTGCATTCTTCTCTTTGACCCAGGTCAAAGATCTGAAAAGATTATATGCTGTTTGACCACACTTCCCGCAGTAACCTCTTTACAGTTAACTCCTGTATTTTCCTCTCCCAATCTCTCTTCCTACTCCTTCACTACTTCAGTGAAAACATCACAAAACCAAACTGCCACCTACTCCTAGGGAAGAGGGTAGATGGGTGGTAGAATATGCTTCAAGATGTGAGGAGATGCCAGTAGACAACATTTTTGTTTCTACATGAGCAGTGCAGCTAAGGATGCTCTTCAAAATTATATTTAAGTCTTCACAAATTTCCTTTCTCTTGTGACAATTAAATTATCTTGAGTGTTTGTTATATTTTTGTGCTTTGACTTCAAGGGCCTTATATGTTTGGAGTGAGCACCACGATTTCCTACTTATGTTGGTGGTACGTAACTTTTACCACAGAAGCAAAGTCACTGTCACAAAAAACCAGAAACTTGATTACAAATTTGGAATCCTTGACGAAGATGGGTATTTAGGCATTCAGTCTTGTTGCTTGAATGCAACATATTTCCAAAATTCCTTCTTCCTCTTCCTTTTCAGAGTAAAAAGTATGAAATTATCAGACCCACATACTTAGCCCTAAAATATCCTTGCAGAATTACATATGATTTATTTAAGAAAATATGAGAAAAATAGGGAGACCTTTTAGAATGTTTGTGTACAAATACTATCCAAGAGAAACATCATCAGCTAATGTGTCTTATCATAGTCTTTTCATGGTAACTCAATTAAAATTAAGATGTACAAGCTGACAATTTGCACTGAAGCATGCACATTAAACATTCGCTGTTTAATGGACTCAAGTTGTGCCAGGGCAGGTTTAGATTAGACATTAGGTAAAATTTCTTCGGTCAAGTGTTGGAACAGGCTATCCAGGGAGATGGTGGAGTCGCCATCCCTGGAGGTGTTCAAAAACTGTGTAGATGTGGCACTAGAAAACATGTTTCAGTGGGCATAGTAGAATTGGGTTGATGATTTTGGAGTCCTCCTACAACCTTCATGCTTCAATTATAGTAAAAACAAAAAAAAAGGTAAAACTATTTTGAGGCGGAAAGAAACTGTGAAAATTGTGTTTTCTAGTGTATTCTCTTTTCAGGCATTTAACCCTGCAGACCATATAGACAAGGCTGAAAGTATATCAGTTATGGAGACCATAGCACGTAAGGTAAAAAGAAAAGGTTAACTGTCTGCTACACCAATTTAGTCGGTTTATTTCATGTGTTTGATAGAATACATGGGTAGAAAGCTGTTGAAATTTCACATAGACTAGGGGAAGTTTTATAAAAGTGATAAAGAAATAATTGGTGAGACTGGATCTGGATTCTTGGTTTGTTTTTACAGTGTGCTTGAGTACAGTATACTATGCTATAAGTATCCTTGGCTGCAGCCTTCCTGCATTGCTTCCCAGAATTCAAGAACGAAACACATAGCTCTGTTTTTCATACTCGTTTGTTTTAATAAAGGTACAAAATTACTAGGTTTTTGATCAGGTAAACTTGCAGAAAAATTACTCAGCTTAGGGGGAGTTCAGGCTTCAGTAGAATTAGTACAGGGGTTCTCATCACTGTGCAACATGGCTCTTCTTCAGGTCATGCAGCTAGTAGTTTTTGAGTTGAGTCTCAGAATGTGAATTAGGTTGCAGGCCTGATAACAGCTTCATCCAATCAGTTAGTACTTTTTCCATGTAAGATGAAAAAGGGGAAAGTAGATAAGACTTGTCCTTTGTCTTCTTTGTTGCTTGGTAGACTGTAGAATAAACTCAGATAAGTGAAGCATAAGGCTTTTGCTATATGTAGGTGTTCTCCACTTCGTTAGTACCAATACAGTAAAATTACCACATATTTTCCCACCCCCTACGTACATAAAGAAAAAATAGCTTATGCCTGAGATGTAAAATTAATCTAGTGGAGATCAGCAGCACGCTGCTATGCTCAAATCCTATTGCTTCCATAGAGATTCATTTTCCATTTCTAATTGCTAAGGGAGCCATAAAATATTTGGATACCTACGTATATAGAAATCTTTTGTCGGATACAATTGCGTCCAGATATAGGAGATCTGCAATTAACTTTGGCGACTGGGTCTATGCAGATTAAAAGAACCACAAGGCAAAACTAACATCTAAAATGAATGCTGTAGAATTTAGAGCATTATTTAAACTAATCTGCAGATTAAATTAATTGCTAAATTGCCATAGTAATGAAAAACAATGTGTTATATTAAACCAAGAAGAATGGATGTAGAAGCCTGATGATCCAATATGCTTCCTCACCAAAGTGAACTGCAAAGACAATGCACATCTTTTATATAACTTCTATAGGTTTTATTATCTCGTTTATTCTTTAAGCGGTGTAACTTAGCAAAAGAAAATGTGGCATACATCCTCTTGAGATACATTAACCTGTGGAAAGTTGTGTGGAGATGGACAAAGTCACCAGATCAGACCAAATTCTTTATAGTCTTTGTACTACATCCATCTACAAAAGCCAAGTAGAAATTCTTGTTCCATGGGAGAACAAAAGGTAGGTTTGTCCCTCAAGTGTAGGAGATGCAGAGGGATCTCCATGTTACAGCACAACTAGCTGCCAAATGCTTCTCCAGGATTCTGGTGTCAGTGGTAGAGCTTCACAGGTCCAAGTGATACATTTAAATTCCTGTCTCAAGAATCACAGGTCTCTATTTTACTCCTTGAGTTTCTCCTGTCTTAGCTCGCATACACTAACCTCTCCTGTCTTTTGAGAAGTGTAATGTTTTCTGTGAAGTTTCTTCAAACAAAGAGTCCATTATTTAATCCAGTGCACCCAGATGTTCCAGTTGGATGCTAGGAGTGGGAGTGGAGTGCAAAGAGGAAAGCAAGATTCAGAAGCAGTAAAATTGGTATAAATGGTTGTTCTGTTGTATCTTTTGAAAATGGACTGTGCACCTGCTCTGTTCTATAAACACATGGATTCTGTTAGGTACAAGCCAAAGCACTTCATTGAAGCACACCTAAATATTAGAAGGAAACCAACAAGAAGTTATGGCTGAAGGGGGAAGAAGAATGAGTTCTGCCTAGTTCAGTGGGTAGTAACTTGATTGGTAGACATTTCTGTGGCAGTACTGAATATGCAAAGAAATGCAAGTGATCTAATCTGGAAACAGAAAAAGATAAGTAGGAAAAAAAAGAGGAACTGAAGATGATGTACACAGCAACAGCTATGAAAGTGTCTGAGTGTCTGCTGAACTGCTCTTCATAATGAAGAACAGTGAGCTCAGTATCATAGAATCACAGAATTACTGAGGCTGGAAAAGACCTCTAAGATCATCAATTTAAACCTAACATCACCACAATTGGCTAGACCATGGCAGTAAGTGCCACATCTGGTCTTCTCTTAAACACCTGCGGGGATGGGGACTCCACCACCTCCCTAGGCAGTTCATTCCAATGTCTGATCACCCTTTCTGTGAGGAAGTGCTTCCTAACATCCAACCTAAACCTCCCCTGGTGCAGCTTCAGGCCATGCCTTTTTGTCCTATCACTAGTTGCCTGAGAGAAGAGCCTGACCCCTACTTGTGCACAACTTCCCTTCAGATAGTTATCGAGAGTGATAAGGTCCCCCCTTAGTCTCCTATTGTACAGGTTAAAAAACCCCAGCTCCCTCAGCCTCTCCTCATAAGACTTCCCCTCTAGTCCCTTCCCCAGCCTCAATGCTCTAGCACTTCAATATGTTTCTTGAAGTGAGGGGCCCAGAACTGCCCCCATTACTCGAGGGGAGGCTTCTGATTTACAAAAAGTTTCTCACAGGTTCAAGAAGGCAGCAGTTTTGCCGTTGTAAAACTAGGAATTATGCTTGTGTTTGGCACGCCTTGCACAAACGTTCTGAACAGATGTTTGTAAGTTTGTTATTAGTGGAGGTATAGCCGTTTCACATAGAACTTTTATGTTACGCTCACTCACAGCGAGTTCAAATAAAATGTGTGTCAGTGTATGTGTGTGTGCTACCATATTAATAATAATTTTCAGGGTGATAGACATTGTTTCAGCTGCCTAGTTTGATATGGGGAGTCAGCAAGATCATAAATCAAAGAACAAATTACCTTTTATCTTAGAGAGTGAAAATATTGCTGTTAGGTTTATGTGAATGGACATATGCTCTCACACTTAGCTATTCTGAAATCAAATTATATAATATATATATTGTTTATATATATTGCATAATGTATTATGCTATATTTTAAAACACTATATATATTATATTATATACCATTGTGACATATTTGCCTTTTGGCTTTGAATTTTCAGATCAATTATTACAACAGCACTTGTATTTTTTAGGGTTCCTTCTTCATTTTGTGTCATTGCGTTGCTCCTTAAAAAAATAGAGTATTTGAAAACCTTTTAAATGACATTTTTTAAATTGTAAATTACTTGCTTGGCTGGTAGCCTTTCAAGTTCACATACACAGGAAAAATTCATTATCTTGAAACGTAATGGTACATCAGCTCAGCTGTAGCAATTGTCGATGTGCACAGACTTTAGTCTTCCTCTGTCGTAGGCTCAGCTAAGCTGTGTTGCATTAATTCACTACTACCATGCACATGTGCAGATGATTGTTGCTCAAGCTGACACTCAGTAACTTGGTAAGACGCAGTAACATGATCATCTGCTTGAGCCCTTTTTCTTTTAAATTAGAGTTTCAAACCAGACTTAATGAAGTTTCTCTTTTGTTTTGCCTTTCACGAATGCTGTTTATTTTCGGATTGGGCATGGATCCATTCTGGGGGCATGTTTGGATCAGCTGGGTCCTGCACATGAATTTGGGGCCACAAAATGAGAAGTGTTACAAAGACCTGTGTCCACAGCTGTGGCTCTCACTGCTGTGACAAGAGAAGTCAAAATTCTCTGTCGGAGACATGGAGAGCAAGAGAGCTCATCAACGAGCTCAGCACAGACAAGCACTTTGGAGCCATGAAACAATCTCCTGCCCACATGGGAGTCTGCAGGAAAGGGTGGGAGGTTGACAGCTCTTTGGATCTGGCCCCATTTCATCTTAATCTGCTCTGGCTCCTGATCTTTTCAAAGTCTCCCCATTGTGCGTGTGATTTCTGCTAAACACACAGAGAAATTTTTAAGATCAAGACCATATGATATAGCAAGATTAATCTACCCTTTGGCCTTCACCTCTCCCTCCCACTGGGGGAGAGGTTTGGTTCTGCTAATTTGTCATGTTCCTTTTTTTTCTCCTGCCATGGTTTTTTTTCCTCCTCATGGTTCACCTAAGTTGGGGATTTTGGTCCAAACACTCTGGACATATAATGAAGATAAATAGAATTCTTTACATCCACTACATGGATTTTGAAGACATCATTGTTTATTTCCATTTTTAACATACAGAATTTGTAACTCTTTTGTAGAATATAAGTGGGTTCTTTCATTTTTATTATATATTATGGCTGAGAGAATCCCTGTAGGTCTGTGAAGCAGATGTGTTAGTATGGCCAGAATAACAGCTTTATCCCTTTCCTCATCTTCTACAATGCAGTCAAGTTTCAAATTGTTATGATATTCAACAATTAAATATGAATAAATAAAATATTAAATGAAACTGCTGTTTCCTCTGTCACAGAATCACAGATTCACAGAATCACAGATTCACAGAACATCAGGGATTGGAAGGGACCTCAAAAGATCATCTAGTCCAATCCCTCTGCCACAGCAGGATCATGTTAAATCATTGATGAGGTGCCTTTGATTAGGAAATGTGGCTGATGGTATCTTCTGCCTTGAAGTCTCTGATTAGTTTGAGGAACATTTGTGTAAATTTTTCTGTCTTCTCTGCATCAATAACCAGAACAAATCTTTTGCCCCAGTAAAATATATATGGATCATTATATCCTCCTGCCTCATCAATCTCTTCCTTTCATGTCTTTCAGCACCTGAATAATAATGGAAATAGACCACTTTTGCAGATAGCAGCTATGTAATTCAACTGTGCTACCTCCTTAGGAATCTGTATGTAATTTGCAAGGTTGTTAAAATACAGAGTTAGGCTTTTGGAAATAGATGTGGAATACCTCTGTTAATTTATTTCTGAGTTAAGGTCATATCTATATCATAAAAATATTAATATTTAAAATATCAATATTAATTAAAATATTAGTTTAATTAAGGGATGGAATAAAATAATTAAAAAATTTAAAAACTTAGTTTGGTTTTGTCTGTTTCAAAGCAGCCCAGACATTAATCCAGGTATTTCAGGTCCTAACAATACTACTCTGCTTTAAATAAGGTATGAATTCAATCTTCATGCTCCTCTGAAAACTTTTCCTGCCCCCATAATGGCTTTCAACCTGTCTAAAACATTATTTCTGTGTCTATATCTATTATGTTTATAGCTATAAATATATCAGGGTTATAATACTTTCAGACTCTAGAGACTTAATTTCAGACTCTGCTGTTTGCACTGTATTCATCTAGAATATTGAGTTTGTAAGTTGCAAGAAAACTGTCATTTGGTTTCATAAGATATGAATATTACCTGAAGGAGCTCTTCTTTGAGCAGAAGGCAGGTTGTCTACTTTAAAAGGTGCTGCTGTTTGAAACAGTTCGAGGAGCTGGAATTGTACTGCTCTTCTTCAGCTATTTCAGTTGGTCATGTAGACATACAGCTCAGTCTACCAAGCATCCCTTGCTTCTGGGTTTAGACTTGGACTGCTGCAGAAACACCATTGTCTATAGGGTGATGTGTTGAGACTGGACAATCAAAGTACTTGATGGCTTGGTTTACCATGTTCTCTTGTGATCTGTTGTTGCATTTTTGCATTTGCAGTGGTTTAGCTTTATTACACTTTTTTTTTTTTTTTGCTAGTGTTTCTTTATTGTTAGAATACTTTTTCATAAAGCAATGTCTCTGGTACTCTGCTTTTGTATGACTGATGAACGGCACTTTCTGTCACATGAAGATCACAGAATTATTGAGGCTGGAAATCATCAAGTCAACCTATGACCTGACACCATGACATCAGCTAGACCATGGCATTAAAGTGCCACATCTAGTCTTTTCTTAAACACCTCCAGGAATGGTGACTCCACCACTTCCCTGGGCAGTCCATTCTAGAGTCTGATCACCCTTTCCTTGAGGAAGTGCTTCCTAACATTGGACCTAAACCTCTCCTGGTGTAGTTTCAGGCCCTGCCCTCTCATCCTGTCTCTACTTGCCCGGGAGAAGAGCTCGACCCCCAGTAGCATGCAATATAACAATTAGAAAACATATGAGACTGTGCCTGATTAATTTTATTCAGTACCATCATAGAATTCCTGTTAATATAAGAGGTGCCCAAATGAGATGATTTATACCTGCTCACACAGTCAAGCAGTCTGTTGCAGCATCACGGAAGTTAATGTATGTTAATTTACCTCTCCAAACCCCATTTTCCTATAGCTAGGCTGCTACCGGTATCGAGATGTGTGATGGTAAGTTCACATCTCTGCACTGCAGTCACAAAGTAAACATGCCTCAAAAAAAAAAAAATCCCATTTGTTCAGAGCAGTCTTTTGGCATCCAGAATTACCTTTTATCTCCACAGGTTTGCATGCAGGCACATGTAAATGTGGAGTAAGCAAACAAAGCCCAGCTTGTGGCACCTAAACAGAACCACATGCTGAAAACTTCAGCCAGCAACGCAGCTGCCAGCAAAGCTTAAGCATGCACACATCCCAGGAGCAATGTTAGCAGCTGTGCGCCCAACAACATTTCTGGCAGTGAGGGTTTCCAGTTTAGGTTTGGCCACGCTTTACATCTCTTGCCCATCTGTTCGGTTTGCATTGCGTTACATCACCCCGATTGCAATATTTAAACTATAAAATCATCGGGGGATTATAGAATGGGGGAAGCTGCCTTGTGCAAGTTGCCTCAGGGAGAGAATTCTATTCAAAGAAATTGGTGTCAGAGAAAGTGTAGAGGCTTTTTTGTGGGAGGAACAGACATATGGGAAGCTGGGACTGACACTAACAAAACCACAGGGAGGCTAGAAACAAGTTAGAAGGCTAAGGCAAGGATATTTTCACTTTGATGTTTCTACGTTTTGATTACAATGTGGATTTGTGTTGTGCTTTAAGAGCTTGTGGTTCTGACTTGGTCTAGGTGATCCTGCTGTGGCAGGGGGATTGGACTAGATGGTCTTTCAAGGTCCCTTCCAATCCCTAATGATTTTATGATTCTATGATAAGAACTGGAGAGAATCCTTGGGGCTCCATTTAAACACTGAACACGTAAAACTCCACTGACCAAAGTACACGGTCAGTGTGCGAGGGCACTATCCCAGGGGTATTCATGGGCTGCCTTTAAGGAGTGAATAGAGTCAGATGGCCTTGCCTCTAGAAGAGGGAGAGGGTGACCTGAATTGAGGCAGGTCCTTCCCTTTGAACTACTGCAGGTTGAGTGCTAAGGATGCAGAGATGCTAGACTTAATCAGCATTAGATCCAGCAAGGGAATAGAGAAGTGGACACTTACTGTGAATTTAGAGGGACTATGAATGTTGCGTGTGTTGTAATTGTGGATACTGGTATTGGGCTCTGCAGGGACTGCTTGGCGTCTCTGACACATCATGTGTATAATGAGGTGGTTGAAATCCTGGCTGCTTGGAGGGAAGTCTTTGTCCCTCCACTGTAGTCCCAGAATGGTGGAAAGGAAGGAGATTGCTCCATGTATACAAGGTGGCTGCTTTCCATCTACCCCATCTTGTGCTCTTGTACTGCTACTGCTCTTACAGCAGGAAGAATTCTGCCTAGCACGGCTAGGGTGAAGAAGCTAATCTGGTTTTTCTGCTAGAGGTACTGCTGCATGTTGCAAAATCTGCCCTTGGGCACCAGCATCTGTGGCATCACTCTCTAATTTGATGCTAGCTGTGGCCTGGGGCTTGTCTTTTCTGACAGAGTGAGCAGTTGTACTGGTATGGTAGCTCCTTCTGACAAGCCTTCTGTGGTCTGCTCCAGTGGGTTTTAAGCATAAGCTAAAAACTTCTGCATTTTGGCTCCTCAGTGGCTGGAGTCTCCTCCCACGTAGTCCCTGCTGACAGTGACAGCACATGATCAATAACTCCTGCTCCAGCTGTCACTGCTGCCTGTAAGGCCTGCAGTTTCAATATTGGAAAAGGCCTTTCCTAAAGAGCCTAATCAATATGCTGCTATGAGGTCTGTTCCTGTTTGCTATATATAATCCGGACACACACAGTACGTGAGTACAGGGCTGGGGCGGGGAATGTGCCATCCCCCTGCTCTTGCTGGCTGGGAGAAGGATAAGCTACCTCTTACTTTGCTTCCTCTCTTGCAGCTGCTGCTCAAGGCTTGTCAACTACCTCCTTTTCCTGCTGTTTTAGCACTTTGCATGGAGACCTGCTCTGGGGCTCCAGGGGAGCCGAATTCCTGCTGGGTTGCTTCTAGGGGTTGACGGAACACCTGTGACTCTCCTGTGCACTCTCTGCTCTTGGTAGGTGACCTGCATTTGGAGCCACACAGGCAGGAGGATGTCAAGCGCAGCTCCATCGAAGAAGCCTTACCGCAAGGCACCCCCCCAGCACCGGGAGATCCGCCATGAGGTACCCATCATTCGTGATGACCAGGAGGAAGTGGTCTTGGCTGAGCAGAGTCAGGTAACGGCTTGTCGGGTGGCAAAGGGCTTAACACCACTGCACCAGCAAACAGGGTTTAGTTACAGCAGGGGAGGCCAACTCGAGCAGGCAGAGGAGTTTGAGGTTTGCAACCCAAACTTCTCTTCGTCGTGGTCTCTGGAATCCAGCAGTGAGAAGGAAGTAACGGGGTACAGAGCAGAATTGAACATCAAGAGCCAGACTGTCTCACCAGCTCTTCCACGTGGTGGGAAGATGGGGCAGCAAAGTGGGAAGCGGCGCCCAAACTGCAGTCGTGGGCATCTCAGCAAATTTGTGAGCCGTAGCATGGAGACAGTTGTGATGTCTGGAGATGAAAGACACCGGTCCACTTACTCTCTGAAGAGCAGAAGCCTGGAACGCTCACTTATGTTTAAAGAGCCTCCAGAAGTCCTGACACCGAGGAAGTTTCGGATCTCCTCCACACACCTGCCTCTCAAAGGGATCCTGAAGCAGACCAACATGTCAGGCTCATGCCCTGAGAGCTTATGCAAGTCCCAGTCAGTAGAGGTGCTCTCCTGTGGCCATGGCTCTGGCAAATACAGCGATCCTCAGCTCAGCCACAGGGAGAAACGTTCACTGGAGCACAGCAGCAGCAGTGGTGCTGACTCTGTCCGGCACAGAGACAAGATCACAGAGGAAAAACTGCTGTTCTCTAAATTCCTGGATGAGATTACCCAGCGGCTGCTGAGTCCCATCCGCTGTCGCTCACTCAGAGAAACCAGGGGAGCAGAACAAACCCAGAACTTGCCAGTTTCCCACAAAAACTCTGTGCCAGAAGGCCAAGGGGAAGGTCATCTTCAAGGGGTCAAAATCAAGCGTGCAACTGAAAAATCCCCCTGCCCAAGCAGAAGAAAGGCAGAAAAATGTGAAGGGCTGGGAATGGCTTTGTGCCAGAGAAAGTGTGCTGAGCAGACTGAGAGTACTTCCAGACCAAGAAAGAAAACTGCCCTTGGAAGGAAGGACAGTAAGGAAAAGTTGGTTTCCTTTGAGAGAAGGGAGATAGATCTGTGTCAGTATGAGCAGCAGCAGCTGGCAGACATGGGGCTGGCAGGCACATCCTCTGGGCAGCAGCACCCACTGTCTTCATGGAGAAGCAGTGCAGAGGGCAGAAGGGATGAAAGCAGTTCGTGTTCACAGCTCTTACAGCCACACCATCTGTGTGCTAAAGTTGGGCAGAAGCGTGCAGTGGAGCTGAACTACCCAAAGAAAGGATCCTTCTCCACTCCAACACACTGGAGTTGGGAGGAGAGACCTACCCCATCTAGATCCTCCCCTTCCTTCAGCTTGGCACTAAACAAGGTAGGTGCCAGAGTCACTGGCTCACAGACAGGGTTCCCAAAGGCCAAAACCCACACCTGAATCTCATCTCATCTGTAATGCCAATGGGGAGAGGGAGAGCAGACCCCAGACTTCATGATGTGGGTGCTTAGTCACCAGAAGTTTCTCTCTGTGGGTGCCACTCATGGCTGTGCTCCAGGATTTGGTGTATCTTACTGTAAGGAACTGACTTGACTGGGGTGCCAGGATTTAGAAAGGCAGGAACTAGTGGTGTTCTGTTCTCTCTGCAGACATCCCAGGTGTTTGCAGGGTGTAAGCCCTGCAGGCTGTGGGACAGCAGCTGTGTGCAGAAAGTGTTGGGATGCTCCCAGTGCCTTTTATGTGCCTGGGTATCTTGGGGTATTGTCTGGTTGTATGATGGCTGGTTCAGGTCTACATAACCTTTTTCTCCAGCCTGCTTTGGGGCCATCATTTCATTTTAGTAGAACCACATTATTCCCTTTGCCACCAGCATCTACTCTGAGGGTACTTGTTGGGATAGGGAAGGCAGCTGCTAGATAGTTCTGCGTGAATTGAGTGGTTGCCACATGGGTGGCAACCATATGGATGTAAGAAAATAATGGAGGGATGCTATATCTTTAGGGACAGGAGGGACACAAGCAAGTGATAGATCATTCTTTAAAAGTGTGAATTGATGAAGAAAGCAGCCCTACAAGGTCTTAGGGTCAGGACTGGGGTGATTTGCCCTCTGTAATATTGCTAGCAGCTCACCAACTGCATCCAACCTTCTGTGGCAAGGCCTGTGAGCCCAGAGCTGCCTGTGGCCCTTAATGGACCATCTAAATGCAGCAACACTTTGGGGTTGGGCAATTATATCAGTAGTAAACACCAAACAGAATCCATGGGCAGCTTGGATTGAGTGATAATGGCCGCAGTCCTTGGCTGTCACAGAAGATATTGTGGCTTTAGTGCTGATTAAATGTTCCCCAGCCCTGCTGGTTTCACAAGAGAATGCAAAGGAACCTAGAATAGCTGGGCTGTGTGCTCGGTGTCGCTGTGCTGTGTCTCCTCCTTCTGCAGGTCCCTGCTCCAGCCATCTCTGGGGATCTTGCCTAGAGTGTGGATTTCTTTCACAGGCTTTTCTGACCTTTGGTGTCTCTTCTGCTATCCCAGAATAGCTACAGCAGCTGGTTTCGGGTCTGCAGAGAGAAACCATTTCCACAGCACAGTCATCATAGAATCACCGACTGGTTTAGGTTGGAAGAGACCTCAGAGATCATCCAATTCCAGCCCCCTGCCATGGGCAGGAACAGTTCTCACCAGACCAGGTTGCCCAGAGCCCCTTCCAACCTGACCTTGAACACTTCCAGGGAGGGGGCAACTTGGGCAGTGTTAATGATAAACACTTTTTTCAGCTCCCAAATGATTCTCACTCATTCTTTTGGTGGGACTTCAAGGGTGTTGTGATTGCTGTGATGACACTTCAGTCTGCAATGTCTGCTGGCTCGTGATATTCTTGCTACCCACTGACTGTGGATGTAAAGGAAACTGAAACACCAGATAAGCTGATGATGATGCTATGAGTGATGCTGAGCTTGAGATTGCACCACGGGACAGTTAAGTTCCCTAACTTGTGTGGTGGTTACTAGCCTCACTCTTCTAGTTTGAACCAGAGCAGTCTGTCTGGTTATCAGGCAGATAACCAGATAAGCAGACCAGGTTATTGGGTCTGAGTATCGGGCAGTGGAGTGAGTGTACAGATGCCAGCAGCTCTGAGCTTCACTAGCATGACCCAGCAGAGCATGTGAGGAAGAGCCACAGGTAGGGTCCAGCAACCATGACCCCACACTTTGGGGTCATTTTGAGAGACCAGCTCCTCTTCTGATCATCTGAAAGAATCTCACAACTATTTTCTTCCCTGTGCAGGAACCCTTGACGGATGCTGAAAGGATGAAGTAAGTGTCATGCTCCCCTTTCATGCTTGCGGGTACTGTGTGGGTGCTGATTCCTCATGTCCTGCCTGTGCCACCTGCACAGTGGAGCTGACTGGCTCTGCAGGCTCCTTTCAGATATTCAATCATCTTGGGACCATGTGGGTAGACCTCTAGCCTGTGCCTTACCAACCCCTACCTTGCATGCCCCGAGAGGGGGAGGGAACAGAGATCCTCAGTGCAGGTGTAGCACAGGAGTCAGGAAAGAAAGTAGAGGAGGAAGCTTTAATACAAGTAGAGAAGTGTGTGAGGAGAAAACTTGCAGTGCCAGGGAGAAGTTGTGCTTCTGGGTTCCTCTAAGCAACTGAGCACAAAGGAATGAAAAACAACAGGAAA
This sequence comes from Phoeniculus purpureus, assembly GCA_028565055.1. Classification (NCBI taxonomy): domain Eukaryota; kingdom Metazoa; phylum Chordata; class Aves; order Bucerotiformes; family Phoeniculidae; genus Phoeniculus; species Phoeniculus purpureus. The sequence goes on along the minus strand of JAOXOE010062989.1, from coordinate 12,799 downwards.
TCCTTCTGACTACCAGGCATGTCACAGCTGGGGAGGACTGGAGCAGTTTGTGTTGAAATGGGGTTGACTGGCAGCTGTGAGCACATCTGTAAACGTACCCTACCACCTCTGCTCCTGGGCTCAAAGCTGTGTAGACTTCCCTTTCCACCAGGTATTAAAGGCATGAGGAGTTTTAAGCAGTTTCAGGAGAGAATATGATTTTACTCTTTTTCACTTTAACTCTCTAACCTGGACTAGAATAAATTATTGAGTGGGTTTCATTTCACCAGGGAGGGGCACTGAAGCTATGCAGTTCATCTGGTTGATGGGGCTTTATCGAAGCACTGTAACTCAAGAGGGAGCTGGGAGCCATGGTGGGCCAGCTGTTCTGTGCTTCTTTGCCCCTGCGCCAGGGGAGTTTGAGTCGCCCTTGCCAGACAGATGCACTTCTTGCTGCTTATGCTGGAGTCTCTGCCAGCCCAGTTCCTGACCTACCTCGGTTCCTGTATGGTGTCTTTGGGCCCTGGAACAGGGCAGTGGGATGGGAGTGCTGGTATGGAGTACCACTGTGCACTCAGGGGTACGGTGTTCTTGTGTGCCCCAGGCTGCTGCAGCATGAGAATGAGGAGCTGCGGCGACGACTGACATATGTGACCAACAAAATGGAGGTGATGGAAAAGGAGCTGGAGTCAGGTCAAGACTACTTGGAGATGGAGCTGGGCCAGAACCGTGAGGAACTGGAGAAATTCAAGGACAAATTCCGTAGGTATGTAAAAACAAAACAAAGAAGGGTGGAGCTAGAGACATCCCTCTCACCAAGGACTCGCTCAGCTCTTGTGCAAATCAAGCACAAGCTCAGCAAGGTGCATCCCCAGAGTGAGGGGCAGGCAGTGGCTCTGCAGCCATTACTTCCTCTGGGTTACAGTGTGGGAATGCTGGCAGCACAGGGGGCTGATAACAACAGGGAATTCTGTCAGATGTAAGGCAGGATCCAGCTTGAATGGTTACCCTGTCTGAGTAGAAGGAGCTGCAAAATACATCACCACTTCATCTGAGAAGTACCTCAGTAAACAGTGAATGTCAGTCACTGGCACCTGCCAGCGTTATATAGTTCTCCAAAGTCATTCATGCCTTGCCCTGCAAGATCCTTTTATCTAGCCAACTTCATCAAAGGCCATTGGTGCTCTATTGGTGAGGGTAATGTGCCTGGTTGTCTTAGTACCAGACCTTCTGGAGCTGTGGAGCTGGTGGTTTGAAGGGGACTTGAGTAGGTGCCTGATATCTGTTCCCCTGTATACAACCCTGTTTCTGTAGGTTGCAGAACAGCTACACTGCTTCCCAGAGAACCAACCAGGACCTGGAGGAGAAGCTGCATACCCTGGTAAGCGCCCTATGAGGTCACCACAGAGACAAGGTGGAAGAGATTTGTGTGTTAGGAGCAGATGGTGGAAGGGACCCTAACTTTACCTAGCAGATGTGGCAGTGGTGGGGGGCTGAGATTGTGGCCATGATCATCTACTCCATTCCAGCTGATGTCATGAACTGTTTTCTTGCTTTACTAAGCCCCTACTCAGTCATGCCCATGAGCTTTGGTTCCCAACGACATGATTGCATGGTACTCCGTCATGTTGCTTCAGTCCCCTTCGAAACGTCAGGGATGTGCCAGCCAGCCTCAGGGTGGTCACTTGGGAGGACGGGGCAGGCAGAGCAGAGCCAACGTGCGTGTATGTCTGTGGTGTGCATTCATAACACTCATGCTGTTTCTTTTCTCTCCCCCCCCTCCTCTCTCTTTCTCCTCCCCATGCTGCCGCTGGCGCTTGCTGGGCGCGCTCACCTCTCAGGCCTCTCTCAGCCAAAGCTGGATTTTTGCAGTTGCGTCTTTTCGTTTGTGTGTTTTCTTTTTCCTCCTTTACGTGCCTCAGCCTGTCTGTTTCACTCAGTCCCGTAGACACCATCCCAGATCGAGGGGCCCCAGCCCTGGTCCAGCCAAAGGCTCACCTGGTATCCAGCAGCTGCCCGCAGATGCAGCAGGTCCTAGCTTGCAGTGTTCCATCTCAAGGAACATTTGACTCTAAGCCAGCTGGAGCAGGGGCACAGTGAGAAGTGGTGCCCATCAGCTGTGGCACTGCACAAGATCTGCATAGCCCTGAGCCTCGATTGTTCCCTTGCCTTCCCCTCATGGGCTGTGAGCAAGCAGGTTGGACAGCTGAGATGCTCGTTGCCTCCACGTACCCCAGGATGAGATTTCTTTGGTTCTAGTGCTTCAGTTTCCTCCCTTATCCCCACTTGTGTCAGTGCTGCATCTCTAACATCCTTGGGCAGTGTTGAAAAGACTTCTTAAGAAAGGATGGCTTGGTTGTCCTGAGCTGTTGCTCTTCTCCACCTGGGTCTCTGTTGATCCTTAGCCATGAGGGAGTGCATAGAGGCAGGACTGCTTGCTGTAGAGAGAGCATGTGTGTTCACTCAGCACTGGCTGCTGGATCCTTAGGGCCTAGATCCTTGTTCTGTGGCGCCAAGGAGGAGGGCTGGGTATCACAAGCAAGCTCAGAGGTTTTTGCCACTGGGAGCAAATGGCTCAAAAGCACTGGCTTTCCCCTATGTGAAGCAGGGCAGAGAGGACGCATGGTTATACTGCAGGAGAGGTTCAAAATCACCCTGTTGTCCCTGTAGCACTGTGACTGGCTCTGTTTGGCCTCTGTAGAGTCCTTCCCATGGTGAAGAGCCAGGCTGTCCCCGTGTCTGTCTGGAAGTTTTTGTATCCCAGCTGAATGTGTCGTTGTGCTGTTCTTGGGCTGAGGTGGGGCAGGTGAAGCCAGGTTCGTCTGCGCTGGTAAGATTTATACCTGGTGTTCTTGCATCCCAGATTAAAAAGGCCGAGATGGACCGCAAGACGCTGGACTGGGAGATTGTAGAGCTCACTAATAAATTGCTTGATGCCAAAACCACCATCAATAAGCTGGAGGAACTTAATGTAAGTGTCAATCTGCAAATGCTGGGGAAGCGTATGAGGGGTAGGCTGTGCCTCTTGGTGAAAGTCATCAGTGAAGGAGCATGTGAAAGACTTCAGTGTGTGTGACAGTGTTGGGGGCTGTGCACAACAGTGGGGAATGGAAAACAAAGAGTCTGAGAGGTTGAGCAAGGAAGGGCTGGCCTTCAAGTGTGTATTTTCTCTGTTGAACTTGAGGTCTGACCTGAGCCCTGGCTGTACCTACAGAGGAGTCATTTACTTTAGAACTAGGGGAGAGCCAATGTCTTTTTAACACTGTTAACATGGAATGTCCTGGATCCAGTCGCTGTTTCTGTTGAGTGCTGTCAGCTTCCTCTAGTTTGTCTGCAAGATCAGGCAATGTCTTCAGGTATGGCTGAGAGCTCTGGGGTGGCATAGGAAACCTGGTGGGACTTCTGGCATTTAAAATCCCCAGAGAGAGAGGGGGTTGATACACTGACAGAGCATAGGCTTGGAGTAGAGGGTTGCGGTTGAACACATTGACTGAGCTGTAAGAAAATAGGGGTGTGGAGAGGAGGGAATGGCAGGTGCCTTCATGATCGGTTCACCAAATGTCTCCTGCTTCTGTTCAAACTGCATGTGGTCAGGTTGCACTTTTGGGTAAGGGTTTGGAGTCAGTCTGTTTCCCACCTGTGCCCTCTCTTGCAGGAGCGCTATCGCCAGGACTGCAACCTCGCAGTGCAGCTGCTCAAGTGTAATAAGTCCCACTTCAGGAACCACAAGTTTGCTGATGTGAGTAGCAGTCCTGCTGAGGCGGGGTAGAAGGGCTCATGGTCTCCACCTGCCTCTTGCTTTCTCCAGCTTTCTGTGCAGGGCAGTTGGCCTCATCCTTCAGCCTTGGATAGAGGTGGGGGTGGGGAATGGACTCCTCTTCCCACTCCCCTGAAAAGGCAGCTTACAGCCTCTGTCAGCTCCTCTTTCACACCAGCCCCATTTCACAGATCAGGCAGGAGCTGTTATAAAAAGCACAATAGCCTTGAATTTGATATCCTGCTGTGGGTGCCTGATGGGAGCTGGCAGGGGAACAAACCTCTCTCTTACCAGGCTCTGTCCTCTTCCCTTCCTCACCTGGCCACAGGGAGGGGCCATACGGCTTGGTAAAGAAATAGTCTGGCCCTGCTTTGCTTCACTTCCGTGAGGAGAGCCACAAGGATGAGCAAAGGACTGGAGCACCTCTGCTCTGGGGACAGACTGAGGGAGTTGGGGCTGTTCAACTGAGAGAAGAGAAGGCTCTTAGGGGACCTTATAGCAGCCTTTCAATACCTGAAGGGGCTACAGGACAGCTGGAGGGCTTTTTGTGAGACACTCTAGTGATAAGACAAGGGGGATGGTTTCAAGCTAAAAGAGGGCAGATTTAGATTAGATCTTAGGAAGTAATTCCTCTCTGTAATGGTGCTGAGGCACTGGAACAGGTTGTCCAATGAAACTGTGGCTGCCTCGTCCCTGGAAGTGTTCAAGGCCAGGTTGGATGGAGCTCTGGGCAACCTGGTCTGGTGAGAGGTGTCACTATTCATGTCAGGGGATTTAGACTGGGTGATCTCTGAGGTCTCTTCCAATCTAAATCATTTTTTGACCTTACTCTGAGGATAAATGTGGGAGGCAGCATTTGGAGTGTCTTTCAGGTCTTTTCAGTGAGACAAGCTGGTACCACCAACTCATACTCCCCCTTGTGGGGTCTGTTCAACTCCTCCTGCCCTTAGGATGACTACAGATGGAGTGTAGGCCTTTCACACTGTAGCATAACTTCTTCAACTGGAAGGATCATTCAGGTCCTTACCCCGATCTCCCTCTGCCATACCCCTAGTCTCGATCCCTTCTTGTATTCCTCTTGGCAAAGCCATGTGCTTGTCTTTTTTAACTTAGTGGGTGACCAACATATCACCTTCCCCCGCTGCTTCTCAAATTAGCCCTCTTAAGGTCAATGCACTGCTGGGGTAACCTTGACCTCTTTCCCAGCAGTCTCTCTTCCCTGAAGCTTTGAATTCTGCCTCCAAAAGCACCCTGTCCCACATAGAGGGAGCAGTTGTGCTTCACTGCCCACAGAGCACCCTGCATCCTCTGCTTTGGACATGGTTTCCTTCTGACTGTAATAGGACAGACCTTGCCATGTGTCACATCCCGATCATCCATCTGACACTGTGTCCCACTGAGTGGAACGAGGAGCTCTGTTCTCCACTTCATGCTGTGCACGAGTGTGGTGCCTGAGGTGAGGGCAGCGTGCTAGGGTGATGGCAAAACAGTAGTGCCCCTCTGCAGGACAAAAAGCAGGGACCACCCCCTGCTGAGACCCCAGTCCTGCAGCTTTATTAATAACCCTGTGTTTCCCTCTCTGAACTGGAGAGAGTGAGGAAGTGGGATGAGGTAGTGAAGTTTGTGGGAGCAAGGGAAGGCATCGATCATGGTCTGTGGGCAAGGTGCTAGGGTAGTGTGGCTGCAGTTACCACATTCAGGGAGCTCTGCAGATCCCAGCACTGGGGATTGGTGAATTGTTTCCGTACAACCACTGACCAATTTTCCACAGATCAATAGAGCCCTTCTTAGCGTGCGCTGGCTCGGTCCTGTCTCTGTGCTCAAAAGCACAGGCACTGTGCCCTTGGGCCATCTCTTCTTGTTCTCTCTGCAGAATAGGGTCTAGAAACACAAGTGGTGTGGCAGTTAGAGGGCCCTGTGAGTCACTCTTGGGGCATTTTGCTCTAGAAAGACAAACCCTTCACAAGGCAAGGAGGGTGAATGTTAGAGTCAAGATCAGGAGTACAGAGTGCACGCAGAGTTGGGTTGGAAAAGGCAGATTATTTGGAACTAAATGGTTGGTGTGGCAGCACCTTACTAATGTCCTTTTCCTTCTCCCTAGCTTCCCTATGAGCTGCAGGACATGGTCAATAAGCATTTGCACAGCACTCAGGAGTCTTCAGGCCCTGGTCAAGAGGCAACCCACACCTTGGCTCCATCTGATGTTGTGCCCACCTCAGTCATTGCCAGAGTCTTGGAGAAACCGGAATCTCTGGTTCTGAATTCAGCCAAGTCAAGCAGTGGCAGCTGTCCCATGGCTGAGGATGTCTTTGTGCATGTGGACATGAGTGGAGCCCCTCCTGATGCCTGCGGCAGTGCAGGACAGATGGGAAAGGAGGGAGAAGATGCAGTGAAACAGCAGAATGGTGGCTGCAAGCTGCAGAGCAGTGTGGAAGGTGGGCCGGAGGAGGTGCCTGCCTTTGAGAAGCTGAGCCCGTACCCTACCCCCTCACCTCCCCATCCTATGTACCCTGGCCGCAAAGTGATTGAGTTCTCTGAGGACAAGGTAAGGATCCCAAAGAACAGCCCCCTGCCCAACTGTACATATGCTACACGCCAGGCAATCTCCCTCAGCCTGGTACAAAGCGAAGATGAGAGCTGCGACAGGCACCGGACACTCCCCAACAGCCCTGCTTCAGAAGGACACCGTTCAGCCTCCAGCTGCTCCTGTCAGCAGTCCCCCAAGGCAGCCAGGGCTCACGGCTCTTCACAGAGCAGCCCCTTCAGCAGCCCCCCGCAAATCCCCAGCGCCTTTGCCAGCTCTGCCAGCTCTGAGGAGGACTTGCTGGCCAACTGGCAGCGCATGTTTGTGGACAAGGCACCCCCAACCTCGACTGGGGTGCTGATGAACCGCACAGCTTTCAGCCGTGACACAGCCCCTGAGCTCCAGAAGAGGTTCAGCCGCTCCATGCAGGAGCTGGGGAGGGCGGCCTCGGCCTACTCAGATGGTGAGGAGTCTGCGCAGAGCTGCAGCTGGACCATGAGCCGGGGCTCGAGCGTAGACACAGACAGCACAGAGTCCAGAGCCCGCAGGAGCCATTTCTCCTCAGACTATGGTACAGATTTCTCCCAGGATGAAGCCCAGAAGCTTTTGCAGGAAAGCAGTGGAGGCACTGCTGAGCCCAGAAGTCCCTCACCAGAGAAGCACAAGGACTATGTGGACCTTGGCTTGCCCGAGAGCCCAGCTGAAGAGAGAGAAATGTTGCTCCAGGGAAGCAAGGAGAGCAACCAAGGAGGTACCCAAGAGGAAAGTGGAGAAGGCAAGGTGAAGCCTCCTTTCAGTCGGCCACACCGCAGCCCCAAGAGGATGGGAGTGCACCACTTACATCGAAAGGACAGTCTGACGCAAGCCCAGGAGCAGGGCAACCTTCTCAGCTGAGGCAGGGCAAGAAGCAGCCATGTGCTGCCCAGCTGTGGGGTGCTCCCTCTGTCCACTTTCTGAGGGAGAAAACTCCCTCAGTACGCTCCTCCTGAGGGAGCCCTGCTCCGAAATGTTGTATTTGTTCTCTTCTTCAGCTACCTGGAATTGCAGGGGTCCCCCTTCCTTGGCAAGTCAGGCTTGCAGCAGTGGCACACACGGTGCCCAGAAACACAGCACTGCCCTGGCACTCGCACAGCTACTCACAGCTCACACCGGTGCCTCTATCGGAGCTTGTTCGTGATCCCCCTCATCCTGGTGCCTGGGCCTCCTTCAGTGCGCATCTTCCTTTCCCCAGCCCACTTGGCTAACTGAGGCCCTGGGTGCTCTTGTGCTGGTTGCCCACAGCTGCACTGCTCTCTTTTAACTGGTGCCAACAGGGCAGAGTGCCTGTGTGGTGGTGTCTGATTGTCTAGGAGCCCCCAGGAGCCTCAAGTAGGGCACAAGGACTCTCCCAGCGGGTGACTGTGTGCCCCTGGGATCTCTGCTGGATTTGCTCCTGTCATTCTCGTGCTGGGTTTTGTTTTCCCCGCATGCCCTTGGGGTGGTTCTGCAGATCCCCGATGCTGGGTTCAGCACCCAGCCTGTACTGCACCGATGGCACTGCCATGGTGGGGGCATGGATGGGAATGTCTGCCCCCGGGGCTGTGGGGAGGCACCGCCTGCTGGGTGCTGGGGTTTGTGTTTGTGTCTCCTCCCTCACACCTCTTCCCCCACTCTCTCTGCTCTTGTTTTGATTGAATGGTGCTGATGCTTTGCTCTTGGGTGGGCTTCTCTCTTTTTTTTTCCCAAGTCTTTGGTTTTGGGGTGTATTGTTTTTTTTCTCTCTCCCCACCCTGTATAAACAGACACCGCTGTTGGCAGCCAGTCCCATGCTTGTGTTGAGGGTGTGTTGAGGAGGCTCCATACTCAAGCGCTGCACTTCCCTCTGATCCTGGCTTCCAGCCTGCAGAAACCCCTCCAGACTCCAGAACAAGGCCTTGGCCAGGATGAGCAAGGCGTGAAGGATGCTGCTGGGCTTTTCTGAGCAGGGCTGGCAGGGATGCAATGCAGCATGCGGAGGAGCTGCTTCCTGGAGATACACTACCTCATGGCTCAGTAGCAGCCCTTCGCCACAGCCTCCTCACACAGCCCTTTTCCAGGGAGCTCCAGGCTGGCTCTGGGGTCTCCCCTCCTGGGTGGGGCCTCTCTGCATGTTTTTCCTAGTGTAGGGTGATGTGTGACTTTCCCTCTCAGTCTTGTGTGTTCCGTGTCTTGTTGGGGGTTTGGTCTGTAGATGTAGGTATTTTTGGGGGGAACCTACAAAGTTCTGGGTGTCCTGTTTTAATTTTGTCCTGTGCCCTCGTCTGTCTGGTGTCTCTTGGCTCCTCTGGGGGTATGAAGCAGGGAATACTCTGGGTTCCTGGGCTGTGCCCCAGTCAAGCCCCACTTGTTGTCCTCGGCCTGGTCTCTGCTCTTTGGGGATTTGGGATTGTGTTGTCCTCCCACTCTTCTCAATGAGGGCTTTTCAGGTCCTGCTGTTGTGTGTGTTTCTAGGTGTACAGCCAAGAGCTGCCAGGGAGCCCTGCTCCCCACCCCAAAACCCTGTCTCTGCAGAAGGGCTGCAGCTTCCAGCTGGGGCCAGCCAGGGCTTCTGCTGCAGCTTCGAGGCTCCAGGGCCTGTGAGAGGGAGCTGCAGCCACCCTAGCAGCTGTGGAGACTGCTTTGTGCACCCTGACTGGAGCTGCTGCCTTCAACAACCTTGTTCCCCACCTCCAACAGCTGTGGAGCTGGATGCCACCCTCTGGTGTGGGGAGGTGGGACTCAGTATTTTACTACAGTATTTTGCTTGCTGTCTGTGCAGATGGGCTGGTACTGAAAGCAAGACTTCTGAGCCTGCAGGATGTTAATCTATCCTGTCCCAAACGTGGTGGTGAGGCCCTTGTTTGCTTTTAAGAGCCTCTCCACTCCTGTATTTCTTGCGTTACCCGACAAGGCTTTTGAGGGTGAAGACCTGCAGCACTGAAGTGGCTGCCAGCTACTGCCTTGAAGGCATCACCTGGGGCTGAGTGCTCACAGCAAGCTCTGGGATAGCACAGCCACTGGTGAAGGAGGGGAGGCACTGCCCCTCAGCACTCAGCCCCATCATCCCTGGGTCCCATTGATCAGGAGACAAAGCCCACTCTTGCTAAGCGGCTGCTGCAGATGGTGCTGGGCAAAGCCCCCTTGTGCTTTTGGTCAAGGTAGTGTTAAGGGTAAAACAGTGGGAGAGGATGGGTTAAGGGTAAAACAGTGGGATACAGAGGGTACCCAGCACCTCTCCAGGCATTTCTGCTGCCCAGCATCAGACTGCCGGCAGGGTCTGAGGGGAGCAGTGGCCTCAGGAGGAGCATGAGCCTGACAGGCACAGGGTCTGCCCTCTGCGCTCCTGCTCAGCTCCAGAAGTATTGGCTCTGGGGCCTCAAGCTGGTCCTATTTTCAGTGTCCCAACTCCAGACTGTTAATCTGTAATTAATGTGGGGTTTTTCTGAGATTTTCAAATTGATGTATATTTTAAGACCAGAAATAAACTATTTTAAAAGTAGGTGGCACAGCCCTGCCCTGGAGGTCCGAAGAGTTTTATAATCCCAGTGTTGGGATAGTGTGTGGGGTGGGAAGCTTGGGGCTGATTGGACTGGAATCCCTGCAGACATGGGCAAGAGGCAGTGCCTGTAGGACACCAACAGGAAGAGTTGAGTTTCCTCAGGGTGTTGAAGGATGCTGCATCACTCTTGTGGTGAAATGAACTCCATCTCCCCAGTTATGCTGCTGTTGTCCTTCTGTCCCAGTGTATGCAAACGGAGGAGGTAATGAGTTTCTCTGAACCCATAATTAATAATTTTATTCTGTTCCCTTGAGCAGCAGCTGCTGCCACAATCAATCCAATCTCCCAGCCTGATCCAACACTTGGAACACAATCGGCCTCGCCTGGCTTTAGCAGGGGACGCTGTGCTGAGCGCAGAAACTTGCAGCACTGGGGCAGGCTGATGCTTTCCCCTGGGCGCAGAAAGGAGCAGCGGGACCCCCCGCCCCACACCCAGCCCTGACCGACCCCCAGTGCGGGTGAGGGGTGGCGCCCCCAGCAGACGCAGCTATGGCCACTCACCAAGAGCGGGGCCACCATGCGTGGGACCTGCGCGAAGCTCTGGTCGCTACAGCAGTGCAAGCAAGAGAAAGGGCATCTCTTATACGCACCCGAATAAATACAGCCAGCACCCTGCAGGTATGGCCGGGTAGGAGGGGCACAGGGCGACACATGCAGCGACAGGACACTCACAAGCGGCCAACCAGGCATGGGACAACACAGGGACGTTGCGAAGGTTTGCTCAGACCGGGCTCCAGCACTCGGAGAGCTGAGGGAGACATCAACTGGAGGGGAAATGTGTGAGGAGAGAGCTGGGGTGGCCCATGGAACGGAGGGCTGCAGGTATGTGCTCTCCAGCAGACATAGGGGCTCGTGTGGGCAGAAGCAGGCAGGGTAGCCCAGCTACATCTCTGTCTCTGCTAAGAGGCTGTCACCAAGACCTGAGGTCATCAGGACCATCTGCGAGCTGGCATCTGTGACAAGAGAGGAGAAACCCATGAGCTGTGTGGGCTGTGGTCCAGATCCAGAGGTGAGGATGAGGAATTAGGGCCCTGCAGCGCAGGCACAAACTGCTGAGAGGATTTTGAGATTAAGTATTAAGTATTAACCAGGACTACTCTGGCCCTGTAGCAGAACGGAATTAATGTGGGAGGGAGGGGTGGGGAGGGTGGCAGAGACCCCAGCTAGAGCCTGGGGAGGTGGGGAGCAGCATTTGTTTCCTTGTCTGTCAAGAAGAACATCAGCTTCAAACCCTCCCCGCATCCACTTGCAGGCAATACTGGCTGAGCAGCAATTCAGCTAGAGACAGTCATAGATTCACAGAGTGGCTCAGGAAAGGACCTCAGAGATCATCTGGCCCCCCGCCATGGGCAGGGATATATCCCACCAGACCAGGTTGCCTGGCCTTGAACATTTCCAAGCATGGGGCAGCCACAACCTCCAGGGTCAACCTGTTCCAGCATCTCAGTACCCTCATAGTGACGAATTTCTTCACAAAATCCAATCTAAAACTCCTTTTAACTTGAAACCGTTCCTCTTGGCCTATCACTAGAATCCCTTGTAAAAAGTCTCTCTCCAGCTTTTCTATGGCCCCCTCCAGGTACTGGAAGCTGCTGTAAGGTGCCCCCAGAGCCTTCTCTTCGCTAGGCTGAACAGCTCCAACTCCTTCAGCCTGTCCCCACAGCAGAAGTGCTCTAGACTGCTGATCATCCTCATGGCCCTCCTCTGGACTCACTCCAACAGTTCCATGTCCTTCTTGTACTGGGGACTCTAGGACTTAAGCAGAGTAGGACTTAAGCCCTGCTGGTGCCCCTTCTTTTGATCCAGCCTAGGGCACGGCTGGCCTTCAGGGCTGCCCTCACACCCTACCTGCTTATGTGGATTATGTGGAGCTTCTGATCTGCCCACAGTCCCAAGTCCCTCTCCTTAGGCTGCTTTCAATCCACTCACCTCCCAGCCAGGATTTGTGTCTGGGATTCCATCCTTTAAGTTTGTCCAGGAGTTCCTTGCTCATCCACACCTACCTCCTGGCATTTTTGCCTTTGTTTCTGTAGGGGTGCAGAGCTCCTGAGCTCGGAGGAGGGGGTCTGTGAGTGTTAACCAGCTTTCTTGGGCGCCCAGTCCCTCCAGGACTCTCTCCCACTGCACTCTACCAAGTAAGTCTCTGAAGAGGTCAGAGTCTGTTCTCTTGAAGTCCAGGGCGGCAAACCTGCTGGGTGCCCTCCTTGCAACCACACTCAGATCTCCAGTTCTTCCTGCTCATTGCCCATACTGAGTTCTCTGGTGTATCAGCATTTCAGGGAGGGAGCTGAGTGTCTAGTCCCTATCCCTCAGGGCTGCTGCACCTTCTGGCTCTCACAAACACCAGCACTCTGGTTCTCAAAGCCTCTGCACGTAAGTGCTGAGCCAGTACCCCCAGGCACCCCTCTGGCATCCCAGTTACATCCTCCTTCCCCTTCACGTCTTAATTCAAGCCCTGTTTATGGTCTCCATTAACACCTTTCCCCTCTGAGATAAGCTTCTCCTTGGAGTGGCCAGCAGGCCTTGTGGTTTGTAAATGAGTCCCAGTGGGATGGGCCAGTGGGCTGCCAACCAGCCCAACCCATAGCTCAGAAGCAGGGAAAGCAGTGGGCAAGTGGCCATGGTGTGGCAGTGGAGGCCTGCAAATCCTGATCTTCTGCCCTGCATCAATGGAAGGTTTGTGCAGTCCTCTCTGCTGCCTCAGGAAAGTGAGGGTGCCTGGCTGGCTCTGCCATGGCAGGGAACACTGGCCAGGAACACTGTGACTCTCCCCACACCAAGTGAATCAGCTGCAAGGAAGATGGGCATACATTCAAGAACGAAACTCAGCAGGGTCCAGTTTCTCATCCAGAATCCTTTATAAACAGGAAAAAACATCTTTATTTTTTCCTGGATGTGAGGGAGGACATCAGTTTAGGAGGGACAAGGATCTACTGGAGAGGGTCCAGCGGAGGGCTACGAGGATGATTAGGGGACAGGAGGG
>JAOXOE010062836.1:0-31464 GCA_028565055.1 Phoeniculus purpureus | reverse complement strand
AGGTGATCCTGCTGTGGCAGGGGGATTGGACTGGATGATCTTTTGAGGTCCCTTCCAATCCCTAATGTTCTGTGATTTTCTGAGACTGGTGGGAAGGGGAAGCCTCTCAGCTGCATGCAGTCTCCTTGCCTGTTCCTATTTCTATCACAACTAGTTAGCTTCATGTGTTCCTGCCATGTGGATGAGATGATGTATTTTTATGCTGGCTGCCATGGAACAATAAACTTTGTTCCTCCTTTTCAAAATAGATGCATAGTTTGGAAAAATGTATAAATATATGTGTTTATATATGGGGTAAGTGTGCAGTTATACTTCTACATATTTGGAATCGAGCAGTTGTTACTGATGGAAATTGTGGTGAGGACACAATCTGATTATTTTAGATCCCAGCCTGAGCACCTGTCTCGCAGCAGTATTTATCAAACTATTTGTGGTTTTCAGGTTATCAGGAGTTTGTTAAGGGTAGCCTGAGGTATAGTTGATGGTGACCCACCTATACAGTTCTAGATTTAATCTTTTTCATCCTGTTTTGCAATGTTTGTGTCAATCCATCTGTCAGCTATACGTCCTTCATTTTGTGCAGTGCCTTCAAATGGAGAAATGCTTCCTGTTTCTCTTCCAGAACGACTTCTAGAAAGGCAGCAGGAGCATTTCACAAGTTACACCGACTTGTGCAAAACGCAGCATAGTCATCACGATTGTCAGGACAATTTTTCAGTGGATTATTGAAACAGGAAACCTAATCTCCCAGTCCTTTCAGTGAAGGGACATACCCTGAAGAAATCTTAGGCATGAAGATAATTTGTTACAAACAAGGAACAAATGCAAAAATACATGTTTTTACTAGAAATTGCTTAACTGCAGAGCAACACATTTGAGCAAAATTGATTGTGACAAAGCCCATCCTTCAATTCCCTTAGCGATTGTCTCTTGCCCTGAGTATAGCCAGTTGTCTTCTTTAGGGAACCAGAGTCATGGGTAGTTAATCTGGTCATCTCAGGAACACCCAGATGTGAGCTTTCTAATGAAAGAGAGGATGGCTTTGGAAGGGACTTGCCTACAATTCTACATAAAGATGATGTTCATCGAGGTTTCTGCAGTGAGTGGCAGAGCATGCATGGAGGAGGTTGTCAGGGTTGACAGCATGCTCCAAGAGCTAGATTCCCATAAATGTTCAAAACTTCATTTACACCTGCGGGGAACGTGGTCAAACAGCATCAACTGTCTTTACACCCTGCCTAATAGTATTAGCTTTCACTTAGGTCTGTTTGTTATTCCTGTCAGTGAGGGTGTGATGACTGGAATATTAGAGTCATTATGGCTGGAAAGGTCCTCCAGGATCATCAAGTCCAGCTCTCATCGAACAGCTCCCTAACCACTGGTCTGTGGCCTCGAGTGCTACATCTACTCATTTTTTAAACACCTCCAGGAATGGTGACTCCACCACCTCCCTGGGCAGCTTGTTCCAGTGCCCAACCACGATCTCAGGAAAGAACTTCTTCCTAAGATCCAATCTAAACCTCCTGTGAGGTCCTTGAGGCCATTTCCCTTTGTCCCACCATTAGCAATTTGGGAGAAGAGACCAGCACCAGCTTCACTACAACCTCCTTTTAGGGAGTTGTAGAGAACATTAAGGTCTCCTGTCAGCCTCCCCTTCTCTAGACTCAGTAACCCCAGTTCCCTTAGCTGCTCTCCATAGGGCCTGTTTTCCAGCCCTCAGCCAGCTAAAGGACTTTTCTGGGGAGCTGGATGTGATTGGGAGGGGGAGATCTGCAAACTAGAAAAGCTTGGTGGACTTTCGCACCTGTGAATGGTACAACAGTTCTGGAGAGAAATACTGTGGAGGCCCTAAAGAAAGAAATCTGGGAGATAACAGCTCTGTTTTGCAAGGGAAGGTGAATACTGACTGGGTCTCCAGAGAGCTGAATTGGATTCAGCACTTGCTGATGGAGCTAAACACATCCATCTAAGAAATACTTGAAGGTGGCATCACCTTCCAAAGGAACAGCAAGACATTTTGAAAATGAAGGGTTTTTTTACCTCATGCCTTCTTCTACATCCTGTTATTACCATTGTAGCTAGGACAGAATGCCATGTTTGACAGAATCACAGAATCATACAGGTTGGAAAAGACCCCTGGGATCATTGAGTCCAACCATCAACCCTACTCCACAAGTTGACCCCTAAACCAGATCCCCCAACACTATATCTAAGTGACTTTTACAGTTTCTTCATCTACTTTACCCTTCCTTGTGCAATACTCTTGTCACTATTTCTGCTTTTCTGTATTGTTCTGAAGTTTGTTTTTTTTAATAACATATTCAAATGAAATAAATGCTAGGAACCAATGATTGTTGCTTGAGTAAGAAATCAAGGTGTCAGGAAATAGAAGAAAAAATACCAGAAGAGAAAACCAGTTGCAGTGGCAGGGTTGCGTGTTTCTACAACAACAAATATCAAAATGAAATGGTGAAAAACATTTCCTTACTAGAAGCAGGCAAACATTTCTGAAAGCAAGTCACCTAATTTCTGCAGGCACATCTCACTTACAAGAAACAGCTCGAAGCTAAACTGGTGGATGTAAATTTCTAAACCACAGAGCAGTGTGTTTTTCCTCTTAACAAAACTGAAGCTAATTCTGAAGCGGCTATTCTGAAATAAGGATGGAATTTAAACAGGAAGAGTTAAGAGCCTTACTTACCCACTTTTAATTAAGCTGCTTAACTTGACATGATTCTGGTCAGACTGCATCACTTAGCTGTCGGTAGTGCAGAGAATTTACTCTTTGCTGATGCCCAACATAGAGCTGATCAGAGCCCAGCCTTGGGGATAGGAGTGGTAAGCAGATATCTTCCTAGACTGTACCTGCTCAACAGTTCTTCCTTCCTTATTTTAAACTGAAATACAATAAAGGAGACAGGTAAATAGCTGTTAGATTCCCCGCAACAGATCCTCGGCAGCAAGGAGTCCTATACACCCCCTGTCTGGCAACTCAGGGTTGAGGCAACTTTGAAGTTGCAGGAACCATACCTCTTAAACTTTCTAAGCAGTTCTGGGCTGGAAAGGCTGAGCTCCTCTCGTATTTGCTCTGAAAAGTGAGCACAGCATTGCTTTTGGTCACTGCTTTCCTCCTGCACCTCAGTTGCTGTTTTGGGGGGGGGCTGTACAGCAAATGCAGCAGCAGTGGCAGGTGTAGCCTGTGCTTGAGGAGGTCAGTGCTGGTGGAATATTGGTGACACTCCTGCAAATATCATCCAGTCATATTCCCCTGACACAGCAGGATGCCCTAGATCAAGTAGCACAGGAACATGTCCAGGTAGGTTTTAAATGTCTCCAGAGAAGGAGACTCCACAGCCCCCCTTGGCAGCCCCTTCCAGGGCTCTGTCACCTGCACTGGGAAGAAACTCAGCTTCGCTGTTCCAGGTGATACCAGTTGCTCCTTGTCCTATCATTGGATGACACTGAGCAGAGCCTGGCTCCATCCTCCTGACACCTGCCCTTTTCATATTTATCAACATTCATGCGGTCACCCCTTAGTCTCCTTTTTTCCAAGCTCAAGAGACCCAGCTACCTCAGCCTTTCCTCATCAGGGAGATATTCCACTCCCTTCATCATCTTTGTGGCTCTTCGCTGGACTCTCTCAAGCTGTTCTGTGTCCTTCTGGAACTGAGGGACCCAGAACTGGACACAATATTCCAGACGTGGTGTCACCTGGACAGAGTAGAGGGAGAGGAGAACCTCCTTGATCTACTAACAACCCCACTTCTGATCCACCCCAGGATGCCATTGGCCTTCTTTGACTTTGTTACAGCCTTAAGCTGTTTGTATCTTTGAGGTACTGGGGAGAAGAGATCAGTTCATATGACTTGGCCCAAAGAAGCTGAAAGACGGAAGGTTTGTGTGTGCAAATACTTGTCTTACCCATGGCTCCAGGGTAAAGGTGTGGCAGCAACACGGGGAATTCTGCTTTGCGGAGTGTGACAGTATGCACGATGTTAGGTGCTCGGTTTGGCAAACACGCTGTTTTACAGTGCACCTTAATCCAAATATTCTGGTTTTCACAGAAATCCCCAAATCCCTCTCTTCTCTTGAAACAGGTCCAGGTGTCTTTTTGACCACATGTTTGGCCTTTTTTTTTCAGCTGCCTCTCCTGGTAACTTGTTCCACATGTTTCTTACCCTTCAGCTGCCCCAAGACTTCCCTGTTTAGTCCCATTTTTTAAATTTTAAATGTTTGCAGCTTGTTTTGACCTCCCTTCCTCCACACTGGCTTGGTAGAGGTTACCTTGATCACCCCCTTTTCATGAATCTGAAAATCTTCTTCTAGGTCACATCAAAGTCGTCTTGCTTCCCATGAGAATAAACATATCATGCTCTCACCTCACCCACCTAATAATTTAGGACCTGGAAAGAGCCAAGGTCTGGTTTCACTTTTTTAGTTGCCTTAGTCTAAGGCAATAATATTCTCAATGTGATATCATGGCTAATACAGAGCATCTGTTAAACCTTTGTCTCCAGTAAAAGCCACTGATTTCTAGTTATTGCTCTATCTCTACTAACACAAGTTTGGATCCCATTTCTCTCCCCCCCGACCCCCTTTTCTCTGACGTTCTGCCATATACTGGTGGCTTTAATGGCTTTAATGTTCTTTTTTCCACTACAACCCTTAAAATTCTTTACAGCTACGAGGTGTCATGTCATTATGGTACTTAGCACATACAGCTTCGCCTGATTCCTTTCTCAGGGATTAATTTATTTGCTGCTTTTGGTGTTAAGCTACATTTGCTGAGTGAACCAAGTTCTTCTGCAATGACTGCGCTCAGCCTCAATTGATTTCCTAATGTGAGAGCTAGAACACCATGTGAAGGTATTAGTTTCGGTGGTTATGCATTAACATCAGTGTAGAAGTACGAACTCTACTCTGAACCAGAAACTAAAGGCTGTTGTTCATCACTGCCATAGTGTAAGAGCCCAAGTCAAAGTCAGGAGGATGTTTTGTCTGGAAGATGCTGACATGGAAACAGTACTTGGGGCAAGTGAGATAACCCTTGTAAATCTGAACTCTCCATTTAGAAACCTTTTCTGAATATAAAGCTTCCACTGAGTAGCTGTTTGTTACCTCTTCTTCCACCCACTATCTGATTTTACCTCTCACTCCACAACCACTCTTCCATCCTTTTCCTTTGCAATCCATAGCATTCTTTTTGTCTCCATTAGTCATCTCTGATGCTGGACCCTTGTCAAAACTTTGTTTGAAAAATCTAACCTTGGTGTGCTGTGCAGCATCTGTCATGGTGTTCTTATCTGCCACGGCAGCATTATCTTCAAAGATATCCAGCAGGTTAGTTAAGCATGACCTCCTGCGTCTAAATGTATGCTGCCTGTCCTTAATCAAACTGGCTTTCCAGGTGTTCTCATGTCACATCCCTTAAAGGTTTCCTGTGCCAGATGTTAATCCTACTGCTCTATAATTTTCTGGTTTGGCTCCTGACCTCTTGTGGAGGTGGGGCAAAGAAGCCAGAGTACTACTTTTTACTTCAAAACTTTCTGCAGGACTCAGGGATACTACAGCAAAACGCCTTCCTTACCCCCTCTTTTATCACCATTCCTGCTCAATCTCGTTAATGGGGCTGACCATTAATGAGCTCTTAGACCATATTTGCTTTTCCCAACCAGTTGATATCTGAGGCACAACAAGTTTTTAGAACGGAGAGGATACACTGGTGCTTTGTCAGAAAACCCAAACTGATGTACTCAAAATAGGGCAATGTTGTACCTGCCTTATTTATTAAAGAGGAAAAGAACTTAATTAAATAGCTCAGGTCTTTTGCACCAAGATTCAATGCCTTAGGTTTTCTTCACAGAATCACAGAATCATCATGGTTGGAAAGGGCCTCCTAGGTCACTGAGTCCAACCATACCCACAACAACAAAAGCCTAAATACCCGAATCCCTAAATACCTGATTGATCGACAAACACAAAATAACCTCCTGCATGTCTGCCACTATAGCAGGGTATGAAGCACCATGGCTAAATGTTTCTTAAAGACCTTCAGGGATGGTGACTCTACCACCTCCCTGCGCAATCTGATGCAACTTGAGACCATTTCCTCTCATTCTTTCATTAGTCATTTGGGAGACCATCACCAGCCTCGCTACAACCTTCTTTTAGGTAGTGGTAGAGAGCAATAAGGTCTCCTCTCAGCCTTCTCTTCTATAGAGTAAATAACCTGAGTTCCCTCAGCCGCTGTCCATAGGACCTGTTTCCCAGCCCTCTCCATGAGTCAATGTGATTAATGGCATTTAATCTTTGCCCATATGAGAGCAAAGACACACAGATAACTTGATGTATGAGGGTGATAGGAGTTTTGCTGTTGATTTCACTGGTGCTGCAGGATGGACTTGGCCTTGAGTATGACAAGCCTTGCTCTCTTCCCATCACAACCCATTCACTGCTGCTTCAACTAGAGAGCACCTGATATTTTTAAGAGTTTGAGATGACTCTGCCTCCAGGTCAGGCTCTTCAAAGCCTAAAGTACTGTGTCCAGTTTTGGACACCTTAGTACAAAGGACATATCGAGGTGCTGGAGCAAGTGCAGAGGAGGGCAACGAAGCTGATGAAGGGCCTGGAGAATAAATCTTATGAGGAGAGATTGAGAGACTTTGGGCTGTTTAGTTTGAGGAAGAGGATGCTTAGGGGAGACCTCATCACTCTCTACAACTATCTGAAAGGACATTGTAGAGATGTTGGTGCTGGTCTCTTCTCACAGGTAATGAGCCACAGAACCAGAGAGAAGGGCTTCAAGCTTCAACAGGGGAGGTTTAGACTGGACATTAGGAAGAAATTCTTCACTGAGAGAATGGTCAGGTGGTGGAATGGGCTTCCCAGGGTGGTGGTTGAGTCCCCATCCCTTGCTGTGTTTAAAAGTGCTTAGATGTGGTGTTGGGGGATCTGGTTGAGGGGTGAACTTGTAGAGTAGAGTTGATGGTTGGACTCAATGATCTCAAGGGTCTTTTCCAACTGGAATGATTCTATGATTCCATGATAAAGGCTGCCTGAAGTGCCTAGAAAGTTTCTAAGAGACCATTAACACGGTCCCTAAGGCCTGGGAAGTAGCTAAAATTCTATATTTCTCTTAGCCTTCACAGAGCTTTTTTTTCCACTCTAGTTTTGCATTTCTTGCTTTCCTATACTGATGTCCTTTAGACACGTGCCAAGAAAGAAAAGAGACAGAAGCATGAATATGCAACTTAGAAAACTCAACAAATATTTTTACCACAAACCTGCATACCAGTCTGCTTTTGTTACTATAGCTACTGTGTTCTCAGACAGCGAGACCATCAGTCAAGTGCAAACCCTCTAGTTGTGACCAGTAGGATCTTGTCCCATTCTTTAAACTTCCTCTGCTTCTGCTTACTGCGTAGTTCTGGTTTGGATAGTGGAACATTTGATCTGTAATTTGTAGAGGAAAACATTTTCCAGCCTCAAGCCAGAAATGCCGAATCTCCATCAGCTTAGAAGACCTTTTCTCTCATGAGTCAGCTTCATTCTGGTTGTTTAAGAGGTATTAGGACTGAAAGGATCCAACTCACTTTTAAAAAAATTAACAACATAGAAAATTATATTTTAAAAGGTGTTTGAAAACAATCCAGAAGAATTTGGATTGCCTCCTCATTGTGAGGCAAATAACTGCATGAATAGGCTGCTTAGTTTTTTTAGAGGAACAAATGTGGAGTGAATTGACTGGCAAGACATAAATAATTGGTTTGGCCAGTGGCCTGATTCGGCTGGTTAGTCAGTTTGTCTGTCTTTGTTTCTTACTCCAACAAAAATAAATGAGCTTCCTGGTTCATCTTTCATTTTCAGTAGAGCAAGTCTAGCCAGTCAGTTTTCTTCCTTGATTGATCAAAATACCCAGAAACAGATATACAGCTAAACCGTGTTCAGCATGTGAAGGAAGGTTGTTGTATTTGGTTTAACTAGGATGAAGGTGATCTAGAGGTGCTGGAGTGAGGCCAGAGAAGGGCAGCAAGGCTGAGGAGAGGTCTGGAAAACAGGCCCTATGGAAAGCAGCTGAGAGAACTGGGGTTATTGAGTGTAGAGAAGAGGCTGAGAGGAGACCTTGCTCTCTACAGCTACCTTAAATGAGGTTCTAGGGAGGCTGGTGCTGCTGTCTTCTCCCAAATTACTAATGATAGGATGAGAGGAAATGGCCTCAAGTTGCATCACAGAAGGTTTAGATTGGATCTTAGGAAGAATTTGTTTCCTGAGATCGTGGTTGGGCACTGGAACAAGCTGCCCAGGGAGGTGGTGGACTCCTCATCCCTGCAGGTGTTTAAAAAACAAGTAAATCTAGCACTTGAGGTCACGGTCTAATGGTTAGGGAGCTGTTGGGATGAGGGCTGTACTTGATGATCCTGGAGGTCCTTTCCAGCCATGATGATTCTGTGATCTACCTCAAGTGGAGGGGTGTTGGTCTCACACCAGTATTTTGGCTACTGCTGAGCACACTACCAAGGCTGTGGTGATTTTTTTCCTTTCCTAACATTCTCCCCACAGTAGGGTGAGGGGATGGGCTGGGCCAGCTAACTTGAACTGGCAAAAGGGATATTCCATACCTAATGATGTCAGCTGAAATGAGGTGGTGGGGGCATTTGTTAATGGTGTTAATGGTTAACGCATATCAGGGCTCTGCTTCCTACAGCAACAGGCAAACATTATCTCCTGATGGGAAGTAGAGAATAATCTTTGTTATCTGCCTTTCCTTACACAGTCAGATTTTACTTCTGCTTTATTAAATTATTGTTGTCATTACTCAGTAGCCTCTCATTTTATTTTTTTTACCCCTGTCCATTCAAAAAGTGGGGACTGACAGAGTGGCATTGGTGGGTACCTGGCCCCCAGCCAGGACCAAACCTCCACAGCGGTCAAATTATCTTTAATAAATTGGTAATCTGATAAATTGAATTTGATAAATTCCAGATTCTGAGAGAGGCAATGTACTACAAATGCTCTTCAGAGAAAGGGATTGTTTCAGGAAACCTACGAAGTGCTCTATTTTCTTTGGGCCTTTTGCATCTGTAGTCTTTTTGTCTGTCTTTCTCTTTAAAGCAGGAGAAATCAGAGGTGCATAGAGATTTTTGTTAAAATAACTCTTGGCTTTGTTCGGCTCACAGCTATTTTAATGTGATGAAATGCTGGTGGAGCAAACACAGTCTGTGCAGCTTTTTGCTGATGGGCATGCCATCTCTGCTGGCAAGACTTGCACATCTATCTTCCACTGGAAAAAATGGAAGGCTAGACATAACTAGAAATGACAAACCATGAAGTTGGTATGGACAAGAACATGACGCTCAGACAACATATAGTGTGAGCTGCAGAATAATGGAGAAAGGTCTATTTTCCCAGAATAAAAGAGAAAATCCTCCTTTCCCTGTTCTCCCCATCTTAATTTGCTTTAATATTGGGTAACTATTGAGGACTCAATATGTATCAGTGTATTCTTTCCAGCTGTACGTTTTATTAAAGCCACTTGCCAAAACAGTTGCTGGTGGACACTTTGATTGTGCATAAAGGGGGGGTGTTAGTCGTTGCAGTAAGTATGAGATTAGATTAGGTGGTTTCAAAGAACCACAGAATGTCAGGGATTGGAAGAGACCTCGAAAGATTATCCAATCCAATTCCTCCGCCACAGCAGGATCACCTAGATCAAGTCGCACAGGAACGTGTCCAGGTGGATTTTAAATGTCTCCACAGAAGATGACTCTACAACCACCATGGGTAGCCCCTTCCAGTGCTGTGTTACCCTTGCATGGAAGAAGTTCCTTCTCATATTGATGTGGAACTTCCTATGTTCCACCTGATACCTGTTGCCCCTTGTCCTATCTTTGGATGCCACTGAGCAGAGCCTGGCTCCATCCTCCTGACATCCATCCTTTCTGAGGTAACTCCTCAGTTTCTTCTTTTCCAAGCTCAAGAGACCTATCTCCCTCAGCCTTTCCTCATAAGGGAGGTGTTCCACTCCATCATCTTTGTGGCTCTGTGCTGGACTAAGTACACACTGCACTTTCTCCATCTTGATGTCCTCTCTCTTCTCTCCATCCTCATACTCTCTGTCTTCAAAGCACTGCATGTGAACTCTGCCTTGAATGAGACTTGCTCACTGCATGTTCCCTTGCCTTCATCTGTAATGAGCGGTGTTCATCTGAGATGAGCGTGGAGCAGGTAGCATCTGGGCAATGAAAGCTCAGTCTTTATTGAATGTAAGGTCATTCTTTCTGTAGAAATGCTTCATCTGGTTTCCATGCATCCAAACAGCTAACATTTCAGTATGATCTCATACGTTGTTTCCCCTGGGCAACTTACAGATGTCTTATCTTCTCCTTTACCTTGGCTTTAATCCCCATACCTGTTTACTTCCACTGCATCGTATTGTATTTTCACCTCTGTACACCTAACACACCACCTGGCTTTTACTTTCAAGCTGATCTCCTTTGAATCTTGGGCTTTATAATGGGTTCAAATGAGAACACCCAAACACATCCTTTCTTCTCCACGCTTTTTTCAGTAAGTGCTTTATTTAAACAAATTCTAATTGTAATCTTTTTAGCTGTGTAGCTGTTCCTTCTACCTGAAGTCCCCTATTGCACATGGGTCTGTGAGGAGACTCCAAGGTTGTTTGTTGTTGTTCCTGCCTTTGAGTGCAGCTGAAGATTTGTGTGTTGGGATGTATATCCATGCGTGTGAGACTCTTGTGTCACACGTGTTTGTGATTACCTTGGAGTGCATTCCTAGGGTTCTGCACCACTGGAATAAATTGCATTTAGTTTGCAGGCCTGACCTTCTCACCTGCACTCTGCTCGCTATAATCTTACTCTGCAGGAATTGCTTTGAACACCTCAATTCAATAAGGCTGTTTTTATACAACACACTATATTCTAATAAAAATAACCTGCTATAAAAATACTTTGCTTTTTGTTTCCTCCACCATCTCTTACAGCCTCCACTGAGTCACAGCAAGGAATGACTATTATGCTGATCTAAAACTGAAGTGCTAGAGGCTTAGGGCTGGATATATTAAGAACAGATTATCTCATGAATCAACTAAGCTAGAACAGAAGATGTTTCACCAAAGTCCTTGAATGCTTTCTTTTACAACTGCCTGGAATACTGAAATGTTATCACACCTTACAAATAATAAAGTGTGGATCAGGATGTGGGATAGAAATGGTTTATCCTAACAAGGAAGAAGAAACTAAGGTAAAGGACAAGGCAGAGTGGGAGGTCAGGACATGAGCCAGGTTGTCTCTCTGTCTTTCTCTTCCATTTGTTCCATTCATTGTCACAAGAACAGTAGAACTGCTGTTTAGGGTCCTGCTCATTCTGTCTGTCTTCTGTAAGCATCCCCATATGAGTCATCTACAGCTTTTATTTTGTAGAACTTT
This sequence comes from Phoeniculus purpureus, assembly GCA_028565055.1. Taxonomy (NCBI): domain Eukaryota; kingdom Metazoa; phylum Chordata; class Aves; order Bucerotiformes; family Phoeniculidae; genus Phoeniculus; species Phoeniculus purpureus. The sequence goes on along the minus strand of JAOXOE010062836.1, from coordinate 20,020 downwards.
ATGGTTTTCCTTCTTATTATCTGTTAGGGACCCAATCCGAGAAGTTTGGTCATAATTTCATTGTGCCTAGTAAAACAGAACTTGTAGACAGAGTGGAGAGCTGGGCAGGGAGAAATGGAATGTGGAGTCTGTCATCTGGGCAAGAACAACCCCAGGTACCAGTATAGGATGGGCACCGACCTGTTAGAAAGCAGTGTAGGAGAAAGAGACCTGGGGGTCATGGTGGCCAGAAGGATACCCATGAGCCAGCAACGTGCCCTTGTGGCAAAGAAGGCCAGTGGCATCCTGGGATGGATCAGAAGCAGGGTGGTTAGTAGATCAAGAGAGGATTCTTCTCCCCCTCTACTGTGCCCTGGTGAGACCACATCTGGAAAACTCTGCCCAGTTCTGAGCCCCTCAGTTCCAGAAGGACACAGAACTGCTGGAGATAGTCCAGCACAGAGCCACAAAGATGATGAAGGGAGGGGAACACGTCCCTGATGAGGAAAGGCTGAGGGAGCTGCGTCCCTTGAGCTTGGAAAAAAGGTGACTGAGGGGTGACCCCATGAATGTTCATAAATATGGCAAAGGCAAGTGTCAGAAGGATGGAGCCAGGCACTGCTCAGTGTCATTCAATGATAGGACAAGGATGCAGCGGGTGTCAGCTGGAATATAGGAAGTTCCACATCAATATGAGAAGGAACTTCTTCCCAGTGAGTATGACAGAGTACTGGAAGGGGCTACCCATGGTGGCTGTGGAATCTTCTTCTGTGGAGACGTTTAAAACCCACCTGAACATGTTCCTGTGCAACTTGATCTAGGTGATCCTGCTTTGGCAGGAGGATTGGACTGGATGATCTTTTGAGGTCCCTTCCAATCCCTACTGTTCTGTTATTCTATGATTGAGAAAAATTTTAGTTTTAATCTGAAGAAGAAAACAATTGGTTCCAAGCTCATGTTGGAGTGCCATGTATAGATATTGTCACCTAGACTTTAGCTGGAAAACAGCTTATTGTGTCGTCTTTCTGTGCGTGCACTCTGCTTTGAACTCTTGCCAGTTTCTATGCTTGAGCTGACTGCTGTGTTGAGCTCAATTAAACTCATACAATATAGGGTATTTAAAATGGTTATCACTGGCATGCACAGCAGATGTTTTGGGGACATGGTTTCTAGCAGACGTGGCAGCTGATTGTGACTACTTTGGTGCAATAAAATAGTAAGCTGGACAGGAGTTTTTTCATCCCCCCTTCTCCTTCCATATTTAGTTTGGTGGTGCAGAAACTCAACAGTGAAGTCACAGGTCAAATCACCTGTGTGTCACAAGATGGTCTTTTGGTTTTGTGCGTGGAAATCACAGAATTACTGAGGCTGGAAAGACATCTGAGATCATCCAGCCCAACTCATGACCTAACATCACCACATCAGCTAGACTATCCTTAAACACCTCCAGGGATGGGGACTCCAGCACTGCCTTGGCTAGTCCATTCCAGGGTCTGATCACCCTTTCCATGTGGAAGGGCTTCCTAACATCCAACCTAACCCTCCCCTGGCAGCTTCAGTCCCTGCTCTCTCATCCTGAATAGGTAAGAGGATTTGTTTTCAAAATGCAGAGAGAGAAGTGAGAGCATGACTTTGTTTGCTGCAGTACTCGAGAGCTATAGGGATGCCCAAAGCAGACCCAGCAGGGAAGGAAACAAAGCTAAGGCGGCACCATGTGTTTGTTTACACCCAGTCTAGGCTAATTCAGATGCTTCCAACTTGTAGGCCAGCTCTGCTGTAAGATACAGAGTGTGATTTGACTAAGTCTGGATACCCTGAGTTCATAATTAAGTCAGACCTAGCCAGTCTGCCTCTGACTAAGCCTGACTGCACCAAAAATGCAGCAACCAGTCTGTGCACAGGGCTTGTTCCAGGGGACCAATATGACTCTGCCAGTTCATATTGGTTCCAAAAACAGCACTGCTGTAACTTTGTACTGGCAGGTTTTACGTGGGATCGAGTATCATTGGTCCTCCTGCAGCTGGCTTGAGGCCAGCATAAACTCCGTATCGTGTGTTGTAGCTAATTCATCTTAATCGTGATTATGTGCCCTGGGCTGATCCAGATCAAATGTGTACTGAGAGCAAAGAGCCAGGATTAATGATCGTGGAGGTGTGATCTGAATTCAGCCATGGAATGGAAAGCTGTGATATGGTCTGGTTGCTCCAAGGATGTTCTTCAGCTCTTCCTTCCTTGGGGAGCAGGGCCAGGAGCGGGAAGGGACCAAGTCACTCATAGGAAAAGCTTTGGGTCATTGTGGTGGCGGCATTTTGTTCCTTTCCAAAGGTGTCTGTGCTTACTGCTCTCTTTTGAGCTATATAACTGCACTTGTGGATTGACGTAGGAGTTAGGAGATCCCTCTGTAAACCACCAGCTTCTGTTTTGCTGTCGTCTGTCCAGAGCTGCTGATGAAATAGGACCTTTCCATTGCTAGGGTAGACCCGAGGCACTCTTAAATTCTTCATTTGAGAGCCTCTTGTTGAACAAACCTTCTACAAGTTTCTTTCTTTTTTTCTTTCTTTCTTTCCTTGATTTGAGGTCAGGATGTGCTCCTGGCACATCTCCATACTGGAATGTGGAAGTTACTTCCAGAACCTCCTGCCTTCCAACCTGTAGTGATTGCTCTCCAGAAGCTCCAAGAGAGCTGCTCTCTGCTGCCCAGCCATGTGGTTCATGCCTGGCATGGGGTGTGGGGTAGTGATGGGTAAGTCTATGGGCTGGAGACCAGTCAGAACATGGTTTTTCATGGCAGGTCACTGCCAGGAGGACAGGAGAATCATTTGTAGGTCTGATCCAAATAACTCAGGGGACCTGCTAATCCTACCAGCAGATCTTAAATATTTTTCTTACCAAGCATTCTTTAGCTGTGAAATCTGCAGTTGATCTGTCTTCTGGCTCTTAAGACACTCCTTAACCTTATTTTTTTCACATAGAATTACGGAGCTGAGAGGCACTGGATGAGAGGAGTCAGCACTTCATAGTAATATTTCTGATATACAAATGGGAAGCATTTGCTTACATCTCTCTTACCATACCTTTGCATATTTCTTTGGCAGACAATGGTGAAATACTTTAGATCACAACCCCCTCTAGGCAGAGAGCCTCCCATCTTCTTGTTACCTGGTATGGGTACTGTTACCACATGAGTCATAGAACCATTCAGGTTGGGAAAGACCCTCAGGATCATTGAGTCCAACCATCAACCTTAATCTACAAGTTGACCTCTAAACCAGATCCCCCAACACTATATTTAGTGACTTTTAAACACATCCAGGGATGGTGACTCAACCACCACTCTGAGCAGCCCGTTCCAGTGCCTGACCATGAGCTTTCCATGATGGTAATTGAACCTGAACATGGAGAGATTTTTTTCCCCCATATAAAGTTTGTGAGCTTTTGATGAAGTATTTTCCCTCACACCTCAATATTTTGCTCCTGAAACACTGCCAGAGGACTTTGCAAGTTCTGTAGTTACTAGATGCTTTAAGCTTTGACTCTTCTTAGCCTGGTCAAAACAGCTGTACCCTGTGGTAAAAGATCATGGCCCATATGGGACAGGCACCTAATGTGAGGTTATGAGGGACACAGGACTTGATATTTAGGTGAGAATATACACCTACGCTATATGGGATTTAGTGCGCTGACATTTTTCAATGGAGAAGTTTAGTGCAAAGTATTCCTCTAAGCAGAAACTCAGTTCCCTGCAGAGTTGTTTTCCAGAGGAATAACTTCTATCAGTTCTCCTAATAATACCTGAACAGTGAGCTACTGCTGGGTTTTAAACCTTCAAAGATTTCTGGAACCATGTTGAGGGCTCAGTCTTCTATTGTATATAGTGGGGATGCAAAGCTGTCTTTGGAGAAAATAAAGAGGGTTAGAGTATCTGTGTAATTAGCAACAAAATCAAAGGAGGTTTAAAAATTCATTCCATCATCATATTTCAAACCCATTTTTAAAGTGACCTGGGAAACATCATCTCGGAGCCTGCTGGCACAAACCATATCTCATTCATATCTCAGACGCTGAAGGATAGGAGATGGGTTTGTTTCTGCAAGATTATATTCAAAAAACACTGAAAAGATCTGTGTGTGCAAGTGCCAGTGGGCAAATTTAAAGCAGTGGGTTTCTCTCCAGTATTAATCATGTTAATTTATGGCTAGATGTGACTCATTTGATTACTTATGGAAATTAAAGCCAAGTGATTTTTTTTTACCATATGTAGGAAGAGGGCAAATGTGTGTGCGCATTATCAAAACAGGGAGTCACCAATCACAACTGTCTTGCTGCCTTTCATCCTTCCAACCCATGAAACAAGAATTAATGCAAAATCACTTTTCAATGCTTTTAGGGATTTTTTAAATTCTTTTTACTTTAATTAAGGGCTGCCTGTCACAGCAGTTTGCTTCCGTTTTTTATCCTATGGGTTTCTTGACTCAAGATGTCTGAGAGGACCGCAGGAGGTTTCATGTTCAGTATTTTGATGGTTTCCCATGTTCTGCTCTTTATTTTTGGAAATTATCACAAGAATAGCTCGAACCAGTTTGACCTGTTTGTACATCTCATAGCACAATGGGGCTCTAATTGAGGCATCTCACATTACTGAGCTGATGCCATTATTATTTAAAAGCAAGTAGGTGCCTATTAGGAATATTTATTCCCTGTCTTCCATCAAGAAAGCAATTTTCTAAAGAGACTCATGTTTTTGTCTTATTTAGGGTATTGATTACCTACTGCTTTGAAATAAAAGGAGATTTATATGCTCTGCTGCTAGATAATCTGTGAAGGACTGTTGCGGTAAGATTGAGCCCCTAGGCTGGAAGCCAAGAAGAGAGAGGATGTTTCGCAGCAGCTTGGCTCTACCTTTCTCACATGATTCATCGGATGCTATTTAAATCTCTTTGTACCTCTGTTCAGTTCTCGATTTCACAAGAAAGTTGTAATCTTTGTAATTGCTGTGATGCTGAGCTCCCTGGCTCGTGGGGCCCACAGGAACGTTTGCCATGATACTGAGACAGTGTGCAGACAGATCTTCCACTCTGCTTGTCAGCCCCAGATATTCATAAGGCATGCCCAAGTCTCCTAAGATGTGTTTCACATTTTGATTATTACTTGTGTTTAAAATATTGACATGTTCTTCATTTCGTAGAGTATTTTTTACAAGTAATCTGCAGAGAGAGGAACTAGAAAAATTCTTTGTTTTAAATCAAACCAGGGGCAATCAGGTGATGCCAAGAGCTGCAGCATTTGGCAGAGCAGCTAAATCAGAGAGAGAGTCGATGCACACAGCAGAGTGGTAATTGAACCTTCCTGTTCAATAACGGCAGTCACAGTTGAAGACTGACCTGTTAGAAAGCAGCATAGGAGAAAGGGACCTGGGGGACCTGGTGGCCAGCAGGATAGCCAGGAGCCCACAATGGGCCTTTGTAGCTAAGAAGGCCAGTGGCATCCTGGGGTGGATTAAAAGGGGAGTGGTTAGTAGGTGGAGAGACATTCTCCTCCCTTTCTACTCTGCTCTGGTAAGATGACATCTGGAATGTTGCGTCCAGTTCTGGGCCACTCAGTTCCAGAAGGACACCGAACTGCTGGAGATAGTCCAGCGCAGAGCCACAAAGATGATGAAGGGAGGGGAACAAGTCCCTGATGAGGAAAGGCTGAGGGAGCTGGGTCCCTTGAGCTTGGAAAAAAGGAGACTGAGGGGTGACCCTTTTCATGTTTATAAATATGGAAAGGGCGGGTGTCAGGAGGATGGAGCCAGGCTTTGCTCAGTGGCACCCAATGATAGGACAAGGGGCAGCAAGTGTAATCTGGAACAGAGAAGGTTCCACATCAATACGATAAGGAACTTCTTCATGGTGAGGGTGACAGAGCACTGGAAGGGACTGCCCATGGGGACTGTGGAGTCTTCTTCTCTGGAGATACTTAAAACCTGCCTGGATATGTTTCAGTGTGACTTGATCTAGGTGAACCTGCTCTGGCAAGGGGGGTTGGACTGGATGATCTTTTGAGGTCCCTTCCAATATGTAATGCTCTCTGATTCTGTGAAAGCTTCCCACAAGAGTAAAAAGGGCTTTTTGTAAATGAAGACTTTGAGGGAATCCATAGCAGCGAAAAAAACCAAGAAAGAAGAAAAGAAAACAGTTAAAAAAAAAGCAGAGGAGTGAATCTTCATGCCTTCAGACAGATGCAGAGTTAAGGGCTTCATAGGATGTTGTGGAGTTTAAAACTCCTATCAGTCTGTCAGTGTTTCGTGCTCCGTCTATTGAGTGAATCTGAAGGAAGCACTGAGTAATGTGTTCTTGGGAGTAGTATTTGCAGAGCTGGAGGTAGAGTAGCACTGTCTGCCAAGCTGTTCTTGAAGTAGTAACACCATACTTTGTGTTGGCATGAGCAACTCTGAGTGCAGGCTGTGCATTCTCCACACCCCCAGAAATACCTACTCAGTGCTGCTTACTGATGACCTTGAGTGAAAAGAGTGCTTCCCCAGCTAGTAACTGTGTGTACACTTGAGATCTGGTCCTACCTATTTTTGGTTGTTTCTTTATTGTAGACGTTGACTTTGACTGTGATTCTGTGATTAACTCAGTGGAAGATAGGAACAGAGCTTCTAAGAATGGCAGAACTAGCAGATCAGTCTCAAAGCAGAGAATGGTCAATCTAATGGGGCTCCAAGGGTTGCCATAAGAAATACAGAGGGATGTCCTTTCTGTTTCTGTATGATTTCATAACCTCACTGACCTCAGTCCATCGCTGGCACCTGGCTGGGACACTGGCATGAGCTTTCCAGGCACCACAGCACAAGGGTAGAGCCCCATCTCGCAGGCTACCCACACACACAGCCTGGCTGGTAGCACACACTTGCTTCTTGGGGCAAAAAGTAGAACACTTGAAATGCTGAAAGCTTCCATGAGTGACCTTTTCTCCTGGATGCTCCCAGTTTCATGTTTCCCCCTGTGCCCAAACTGCCAGCGCTGGCTTGGGAGGAGAGGGCTACTGTCGGCTGGCAGAGCAACCTGCTGAGCACACACCTGGCAACCAGTGCCTGTGAACTGGAAGCTGCTGTGCACCCAAAAAGGCCATTTGAATTAGAGAGCCTGCACGGAGGCAAAGCCCCAGGAGGAGAGCATCCCTCTTTATAGCAGCCTCTGCAGGGACCTTCTACTGTTTCCCCCCATGAAAATCAGTCTTTGGAAATTTGCCTGGTTGCTTTTAATTTCCCCTCTGCCCAAATGAGCACTGTGGTAAAACCAGTGACAGGGCAAGAGGTGGAAATTGTGGAGGTGGTTGGTAAATCCGACCATGGTGCTTGCCAGCAGTTCACTGCCCCTGGTAGTGGTTTGAACATCACAGCTTGCAGCTGGCATCTGCTGTGTTGCCTTTGCTTGCACCCATGTTGCCTTTTCATTAGGGAAATCACCTGTGGGGCACTATTTGGTCTGCACTAACCCAGCCGGGGGGTCTGGAAGTGACAGCTATTTAAAATGAGATAAATGAGAATGTTGAGTTGAACTTTTTCCAGAATTGTCAGAGATTAATGATTTATTTCAAATTCCTGACATAGTTCTCAGACTCAGGTTCTGGCTGCATCTGTTAATACTCCTGGCAGTACAAAACTCTGGAAAATTGAAATCTTCAAGATTCAAAAGGCAGAATATAAATGAAGATCTCCTCATGACAATTCTCTAAACTTACTTCTTTTTTTCATTTAAACTGAGATTTTAAAATGACTCCCATTCCTGCTTGCAGTGTAAGACACAGGTTTTCTGACTGCCTGGGGCAGACGATGCTGCACAGTCATATGTGTTTTGAAATTCCCAATCATTTGCTGTGTGCATGCATGATTGTATTAATTGTATTATATTCTGAGTGTATAGATACTACCCTATATGTACGGGAAACAAAGCTAACAAACGCTAATCCTCAGAATAACCCAATAGAAAAAAAAGTGGTACAGTATGTGCAGCATTGTATATTCTACCCCTGTCCTGGGCACTGGGGGAGCCTCCCTTCGAGTACTGGGGACAGTTCTGGGCCCCTCACTTCAAAAAAGAGATTGAGGGGCTGGAGCAGGTCCAGAGGAGCAATGAGGCTGGGGAAGGGACTGAAGGGAAAGGCTGATGGGGAGAGGCTGAGGGAGCTGGGGGTGTTTAGCCTAGAGAAGAGAAGAAGATCTCCCTTTACAGCTACCTGAAGGGAGGTTGTAGTCAGGTGGGGGTCAGGCTTTTCTCCCAGGCAACTAGTGACAGGACAAGAGGGCAGGGCCTGAAGCTGCCAGAGGAGAGTTAGACTGGATATGAGTAAGCCCTTCCTTGTGGAAGGGGTGATCAGACCCTGGAATGGACTGCCCAGGACAGTGTTGGAGTCCCCATCCCTGGAGGTGTTTAAGGGCAGACTGGCTGTGGTCCTTAGTGCCCTGGTTTGGCTGATGTGGTGATGTTAGGTCACAGGCTGGTCTTGATGATCGTAGGAATCTTTTCCAGCCTTGATAATTCTGTGATTCTGTAACTGATAAGACAGATTTAAATGATTTGCCCCCAAAGTGGTAGTAGAGATGGAACTTGAACTGTTACTGTCATTCTTCAAAACATCTTTCCACTTGGGATTCATCTTTATTCTCCATGCCTCCTTATTATAATCTAAAAGTCCCATTTGTTTTAATTTCATTCCTTCTACTGTCTTTACACATCTCCTTTTGAAAGAGCTGTCATAATGTGTTGAGTGAAAACTTTATTTTACACAATAATGCTTAGATGGGATTGTTCTTACAAGTTTTCTAATGGCTTTCTCCAAACTCCACATTCATTCTTGATGGGGTGATGGGGTTGCACATTTGTTTTTCTACTCAGTGCATGTAGACACCAAATTTTTTGCATATGTTTTACAACCTGTAAGTGGACCCTGGACCTGAAATGACGTGTTTGCACCCAGTGGAGCTATAATTTCTACAGTTTGTTTCACACCAACATTTTCTGATTCATAACAAGCTGATTCTGTTTAGCAGAGAACAGAATCATAGAATCATCATGGCTGGAAAGGAACTCCAGCCCTCATCCCAACATCTTCCTAACCCTACACCATGGCCTCAAGTGCTCTAGCTACTTGCTTTTTAAACACCTCCAGGGATGGGGACTCCACCACCTCCCTGGGCAGGTGCACTCTTCCAGTGCCCAACCACCCTCTCAGCAAAGAGCTTCTTCTGAAGATCTAATTTCAACCTCCTCTGATGCAAATTAAGGCCATTTCTCCTTGTCCTATAATTAGGAATTTGGGAGAAGAGACCAGCAACAGCCTCGCCACAACCTCCCTGTAGGTAGCTATAGACAGCTAGAGGGTCTCCTTCTCTAGACTCAATAATCCCAGTTCCCTCAGGCACTCTCCATAGGGCCTGTTCTCCAGCCCTCTCCCCTGCCTCGTTGCCCTTCTTTGGCCCCGTTCCAGCCCCTCAATGTCTTTCTGATACTGAGGTGCTCAAAACCAGACCCAAGAGTGGGATCTCATAAATGCAGAGTCCAGAGGCACCATCATTTCCCTACTCCTCCTGGTTACTCAATTCCTGATCCAGGCCAAGCAGAAATGTTATGTGATTACGTGACTTCATCTGTGCAAACATCGCTGGGACTCATCCAGAAAGAGATTGAAGGGCTGGAGCAGTTCCAGAGGAGCAATGAGGCTGGGGAAGGGACTGGAGGGAAAGGCTGACGAGCAGAGGCTGAGGGAGCTGGGAGTATTTAGCCTTGAGAAGAGGAGACTTGGGGGAGACCTTTTCCCTCTCGCCAACTCCCTGAAGGGAGGTTGTAGTCAGGTGGGGGCTGGGCTCTTCTCCCAGGCAACCAGCACCAGGATGAGAGGGTAGGGACTCAAGCTGCCAGGGGAGGGTTAGGTTGGAGCCCTTCCTCCCAGAAACGGTGATCAGAGCCTGAACTGGACTGCCCAGGGAAGTGGTGGAGTCCCCATACTTGGCGATGTTGAAGGTCAGCCTGGCTGTGGCCCTTAGTGCCCTGGTCTGGCTAGTGGGGTGATGTTAGGTCCTAGGCTGGTCTGGATGGCTTTTCCAGCCTCAATTATTCTGGGACTCTGTAAGAAGTTTTTGTGTGTAATTATTGCAGCTCTAGGAGAAGTCTCACATCACAACCACATCCAATGGCTCCTCCAGGCAGTGCAGGACTCCTGTTTGTCCTGTCCTTGCTGCCATCGCTCCTTGGACAGGGAGAAGCTGTGGGAAAGGTTATGTAATTTTCTTTAAGTGTTTTTGATTATTTAAGAAGATTAGAAAAATATCTTCAGTGAAATTATAATCTGATTTAGACTGAAGAGAAGCATTTAGAGTCTCCCTTTGTGGAAGCATTGCAGGGCTGTGAAAGGGCACAACAAAACCTTCTGCCTCAGGCAACCAAAGCCCTAATCAATGCTGCTGGTCCTGCCTTGGACCTTCAGATTCCCATCAGCCACTCACTTTTATTTCCTAACCAGCCATAAGACAAACACGAGAGCCAGAACCCATGGGTGTATCTGACCCAGAGTTGCGGCAGAGCCACCGACAGCTCCTGTTTGATGATGCACCACGATGTGTTTGATAAGAAGCTCAGAACCTATAAATCTCAGTTCCAGCTCCCCTCCTAATTGCTGTTAATATTTCTGTTTCCTTCCCACTGCATGTGATTCCTATTTCTAACTCCTGACAGCATATTCCAGAGCTCCATTTACACAAATAAAAACCTGGGCAGCTCCTTCAAGGTCACTTTGAAGGAGACAGGGGAGATGGTTTCCAATTTCTGTGTGGTTGGCATCCTGGCTTGCCTGCTGTGTCAGTCTTCCAACAAGATTGTGGAAAACAGTTTTTTATACTGCAAAATATTTGCCTTCAGAAGCTGGTCAGGCTGGTGTGATCATGGTCCTTACTGTGCTTTCAGCTGAGGAAAACTCTTCCTCTGAAAACATTTCTGTGCTCAGATGGATGGGCAGCCTTCCTGCCTGTAAGGGGATCATTTGACACTGTCCCCCAAAACATCCTCATGAATAAGCTGGCTGCACATGGCTTGGACAGGCACATACTCTGCTGGGTGGAAATGGCTGGATGGCCGGGCCCAAAAAGTTGTGGTCAATGGAACTAAATCTGCTTGGAGGCCATGAGTAGTGACCCCCAGAGCTCCGTGCTGGGGCACTACTGTTCAACATCTTTATCAATGACCTTGATGAGGGAATTGAGTGCACCCTCAAACAGTTTGTGTAGGGATATACTTCATAGTGAATGGGCATGTGAGCAATCCCAGCTGTGTGAACTTAGCTGGAGTCTGAGCTAAGGGCTTTGAAGACTACTCGGAGAGTTTCTCAAGGTCAGTGATATGCAGGTTTGTGAGAGAGCTGGCGCATAGAAGGAAAACAACAGGCTGTGGAATGAAAACTAACTCGTTCATGGGACAGACGTACTTAACCAACGGCAGTAGCTTTTAAGACGTATGGACAGATGTGTTGTACCAATCAGCAGTGCACTTGTGTCGCATGGACCGCCCGGCCGTATATAAAAGGGCCTGTCTGATGCTTAATAAACGGCGTTCGCTTGATCATATTGATCGTCACGCGACTGACCGTTTTGTACTCCCGGCAAGTTTGCAGATGACACCAAGTTGGGAGGGAGTGTCGATCTGCTGGAAGGTAGTGAGGTTGTACAAAGGGACCCGGACAGACTGTATCAATGGGCTGAGGATGATTGTCTGCGTTTCAATAGAGCCACAGGCACCCTGGGCAACCTATTCCAGGCTCTCACCACTCTCATAGTGAAGAGCTTCCTCCTAACATCCAGTCTAAATCTACCCATCTCCAGCTTTGCTCCATTCCCCCTAGTCCTGTTGCTACCTGATATCCTAAAAAGTCCTCCCTAGCTTTTTTGTAGGCCCCATTCAGATACTGGAAGGCCACAAGAAGGTCACCTTGGAGCCTCTTCTTCTCCAGACTGATCAGCCCTAACTGCTTCTACCAGCAGCGCAGTGTGTTATCCTTGGAGATACTCAGAACTTGGCTGGATATGGCCCTAAGCAACCAGATCTGACATTGGAGTCAGCTGGAATTTTGACGTTGGCCTCGCTGTGACCGAACGGTTGGGGCAGATTACTTCCAGAGGTCCCTGCCAGCCTGGATTATTTAGTTACTGTCCCCTGGAGCTGCCTGGCTTGGCAGCCTCGTGCTGAGCTCTTCAAGTTTGTTTCGCTAAGTGTGGATGGATGAGCAAACATCAGCTGAGCCCCTCTCTGTGCTGCTGCAATAGGAGCAGGCATTGGTCTTTGGCTCCTTGTGCTCCAGAGATCAGAGTACAGGCAGTCAGGGCCTTTGGATTCATCATCTTTCTGTTTGAAAGTGCTTTGACAATCTCTTTTCAAACACCTGACAGAAATAGCTCTGTCTGGAAGCCAGGAGGTGTTTGGGCTTCTTTTCTAATGCATCTCTTAATACAATGTGAGTCATCCATGTTAATCTGTGTTGGGCTGTGACAGAGCCCAGCTGTACTGCACCACAGAGGTATTAACCAGGAGCCTTCTACATGGTCCTGGAGAAAGATCTGCCATGCTCTGCTATGACATGGCCACACAGTGGCATCAGGGGAGAGAAGGGATGAGCAGCGTGGCAGAAAAAGGACTCTTTCCAGTGCTCAGGCACAGACATCTGCTGTCTGGCCGGTGATGGCATTGAGAAGCAGGGCTCTGCCTTCTGAAGGTGTCCAGAGGAGAGCAACTCAAATGATCAGAGGGCTGGAGCACCTCCCCTCTGAGGACAGGCTGAGCAAGTTGGGGTTGTTCAGCCTGGAGAAGAGGAGGCTCCCAGGTGACCTTCTAGCAGCTTTCCAATCTCTGAAAGAAGAGGGCTACAATAAAGTTAGGGGAGGGCTTTTGACATGGGTGGTAGTGAGAGGACAAGGGGAAAGAGTTCCAGAGTTGAAGAGGGGAGATGTAGGTTGGACATGAGGAATCAGCTCTTTGCTGTGAGGGTGCTGAGATGCTGGAACAGATTGCCCAAGGCAGTTGTGGCAGCCCCATCCCTGTTGAAGTTTGGGTTGTGTGGAGCCTTGAGTAACCTGCTGTAGTAAAGGTGTCCCTGCCCATACAGGGGGGTTGGAACTGGATGATCTTTAAGGTCCCTTCCAACCCCAGGTAGTCTGTGATGATTCTGGGATTCTGAGCTGTCCCAGGCTGAGCACAAACAGCTTCAGGAGCAAATAAAACACAGGTGTGGGTGGGAATCCTCACAAAAACAACTGGGTGAAGCTGGGTTGGTTTTTTGCTGTTGTCACAGAATCACAGAACATTAGGGGTTGGAAGGGACCTTGAGAGATCATCCAGTCCAATCACCAAGCAAACGTGGCAGCAGATAATGCAGTTGTCTCTGCAGTGTTACTGCACACTTTGTGGTCCAGCAGAAGGAAAGGGAGCAGAGGACTGGGCAGCTAACAGGAAATTCTCTGATTTCACTTATTTGACTATGGAGAATCAAAAGGTTGCACTTCAGAGGCCACGCAAACTGTGTTCCCTGTCTGTTAGCCTGGTGCAGCACTACCGCAGGGCTGTGTTTCTGAGCTGTTTTGTAGTGCTCAGTGTGAATGGGCTGCAGAAAACGCATGAAGACAAGCAGATAAAGAGCCTTTCTCTCTCCTCATGTGCACCTGTCAACACAGGGGTGATTTAGGGCATTTGCCCAGAAAAGTGGCATATGTGTGCCTGACACATCACAGGGTTCTTCTGCTCCCCAGAGCCTTTGATTTCCTCTCCAAATATCTCGCGGTGTCAAGCAGGCAGATGTGGATTAAAACTCCGTTCATTAGGTCTGATCTAAACAGCACTGAAGCCCCTCTGTGCAAACAAACCTGCAATGGGTGGTGCTTGTTAGGGCTTTGCACTGGCATGAAATGGAGATTTACTCTTCTTTAGCCCTAGGGCTGTAATCAGTGGCTTTATCTATCATTCCAATGTCAAGAAATACTCGTTATTTATTATGATTGGAGAAAACCAGAACGTCCTAGGAGAAAACAAACTCATCTAGATGCCCTGGAACCTTCTGAAGAACAGAATAAGAGAGGAGGAGAATAAGAACTGTGTGGCTTGTGGTGTGGCACACTATGTGTTTGTGAGACTTGAGACGAGAAGCATGTACAGAATTCCATGTTCCTAGGGAAGTGATCCACTTACTCTTCATTTAATTGGTGAGGGTTTTTTTTAATAGATTGGTTTTTAATTAGTTTTGCAGGACAGGTTAAACCTGGGAAGTCTAATGTGCCTCATGGACTGCACCAGCTTTTCCAGGAAAGCCAAGGATTATAAAGAGAAGTTTTGTCAGTGTTTTACTTAATTCATCTGGCTATCAATTAATTAGAGGTTAAGAGTGTGGTTGTGCAGGTCACTGGGCTGGAGAAGAGAATAAGGACAGTTGAAACCTAGTCATTGCATTGCAGCTCTGTGTGTGGATTCTCTGTGATGACCTACTTCTGGCACCATTTTCAGCAAGCTGGCATTCAGCAGGTCCTGGACAGGCTGGAGAGCTGGACAAGGAGACATTGAACTATAACAAGGGCAGTGTAGAGTCTGGCATCTGGGCAAGAACAACCCCAGGGACCGCTGTAGGGTGGAGAATGAACCGTTGGAGAGCAGTGTAGGAGAAAGGGGCCTGGGAGTGCTGGTGGCCAGCAGGATGGCCAGGAGCCAGCAATGAGCCCTGGAGGCCAACAAACCAATGGCATCCTGGGGTGGATCAGAATAGAGGTTGTTAGTAAATCGAGAGAGGTTCTCCTCCCCCTCTACTCTGCCCTGCTGAGACCACATCTGGAATCTTGTGTCCAGTTCTGGGCCCCAAAGTTCCAGAAGGACAGGGAACTGCTGGAAAGAACCCAGAGCGGAGCCACAGGGATGATGAAAAGAGTGGAACATCTCCCTGATGATGAGAGGCTGAGGGAGCTGGGTCTCTTTAGCTGGGCAAGGGGAGACTGAGGGGTGACCCTATTAATGTTAATAAATATGGAAAGGGTGAGTGTCAGGAGGATGGAGCCAGGCTCTGCTCAGAGATGTCCAGTGACAGGAGAAGGGGACAGTGGGGACAGGCTGGAGCAGAGGAGGTTCCATGGAAACAGAAGGAAAAACTTTTTCCCAGTGAGGGTGATGGAGCCCTGGCACAGGCTGCCCAGAGAAGAGGTGGAGTCTCCTCCTCTGGAGACGTTCAAACCCAGCCTGAATGTTCCTGTGTGACCTGATCTAGGTGATCCTGCTGGGGTAGGGGCAGGTGGACTACACATCTTTTGAGGAGTCTTCCAACCTGTGACACTCTGTGATTCTTTGTTCTCGTCCGATAGTGCAGCAGTACCAGAAATGCGTTCGTGTTCTAAAGGGCAAAGCCTTCTGGTGGTGTAAATCAGCCCAGCACCATTTACCTCGTTGGAGTGATACTAAGACACACAAGTTGAGGATCTGACCCAGAAATAACCCAGCCTGAATTGCTCTGGGGTCTCGTAATTGCTGTGAAAGCTTCCTTTAGAGAACTGGGGGTTTTTTCACATCATGCAGCTAATGCAAAGAGCCTGTGTGTAAATAAGAACCAGTACCAACACCTCCCAGGGAAAATACAAACCTTGGGTGTTCTTCACCTGTTTAGAGCCCTTTTATGTCGGGTCCACAGAGACTTTTATGAGCAGGGGAGCACTGGGGCCTCACCACCCCTTCCAGAGCTGGTGTAATGATGTTTGCTTGGGCAGTGCGGGTGCATTTGGCTCCCCAGGTACCCAGTTATTTGGGGCTGAAACACGTCAGCCAAGGCCAGCATGAGTCAGGATGGGTCCAGAGAGATCTGAGTCGTGCTCGCTCCCTGCAGCAGGCAGAGCTCACACTGTACTGGCACAGGGCAGATGATGCTGTTTCCTCCCAACCTTACAGTGATTACAGGTCCACTGCTCCCCAGCATCCACCATCTGTGCTGCTTACCTCCCTCTCTCCTCACAGGTAGACCTGAGGCCTCCTTTGTGAGGTGAGATGCACCACTAGGAGGTCTTACCCCAACTTCAAACCAGCTATATGGAGGCATTTTAAGTCTCCTGACCCACTCCCCTGTGGTGTTTTCCCTCTTTTCTCCCTAAGGGACCATTTTCTACTTGAAGATTTTCTACCTGCAAATGAGCAGGTCATTTATAATGAGAATTCTTTATCAGAATTCCCAATTCTTAATCAGAATTCTTTATAAGAATTCTAAGAATAAAAGAAATGTAATAATATAAGTCTATTATAAAGACTAATTTCCAAATAAGAATTCTTTATAAGAATTCTCCATTTCACCATCCAGCTTCCCAAAGAAGCTCATTAGATGCCACGTGTCCCTGTGGAGACCCTGACTTTGGGGGTCAGGGTATCTTTCTGATTTCTGCTGCTTCCTACCCCAAAGCCCCTGTGATTCCAGCCAAGGCTGTGTCTTAGCAACTCAAGGTGTCTCACCAAGGCTTCTTGTGTGAGTCAGCCCAACCAAGGGCACTGGGCATAGCCTGCTGCCATCCTGTTCATGTTCTCCTAGGAAACTCCTGCGACCAACTGCTGATTCCTTTGCTTGCACTTGGTGTTTAGACAGGCCCATCTGCTGCAGAATGAACTTTAAAAGGGCAGAGCCAAGGCTGCTCAGCGAAAATGTGACAACAGACAGGAAATGAGAGTTGATTCACCGAAAAAGGCTGAACTCTGAAACCTGAGTGCTCTGCTCTGTCTGGAAACCAAACCATCTGCAGAGGTCCAAAATCACAGTGTCATAGAAGCTTTAAAGATCATCAAGTTCCAACCCCCTTGCATGGGCAGGGACACTTCCCACTAGATCAGGTTGCCCAGAGCCCCATCCAGCTTGGCCTTGAACATGTCCAGGGCTGGAGCAACCACAGCCCCTTGGGGCAACCTGTTCCATGGCCTCAGCACCCTGACAGGGAAGAGCTTCTTCCTAATCTCCAATCCTCTTTCAGTTTAAAACCATAACCCCTTGTCCTCTCATTCCCTGCCCTTGTAAAAAGTCCCTCCCTAGCTTTCCTGTAGCACTCTTCAGGTATTGGAAGGTTGCTAGAAGGTCTCCCCAGAGCCTTCTCTTCCTCAGGCTGAACAACTCTCTCAGCCTGTCCCCAGAGCAGAGGGGCTCCAGCCCTCTGAGCATTTTCATGGCCTCCTCTGGAATGGCTCCAACAGCTCCTCACCCTTCATCCAGCTCCAGAGCTGGATGCAGGACTCCAGGTGAAGTCTCACCAGGGCAGAGCAGAGAGGCAGAATCCCCTCTCAATCTGCTAGCCACACTTTTGGCTTTTGATACAAAATCACCTCAGGTCAACAACCACTTTGGCAAGTCTTGGCTAACTGATGCTCAGTGTCACTGCAAATTAAACACCTCCCAGCCAGCATGAAAGCAGTATAAGGAATTAGCCTGAGGACACAAGGAGAGTCTCTTGCGCTCTCTTTAGAGTTTAGAGCTCAGTTTAGGGTTTAGAGCTCAGTAATTTGGCTTTGCCATCACGCTATAGATAACAAGAAAACTGTTACCTGCAAGTGAGATGCTGTTCAGACATCTAGCTCAACTTTCCGCCTACTAAATATTCTTCCAGTATTGCTGCAGTGTATCTCTGAGTCTTACAAGACCTTTGATGTGACCTTCCTTTCAGAAACAGACATGAAATGTTGTGGTTTCATAGGTGGGTGAAAGCAACGTTAAGAAAGAGAAAGGATCCTTTTTCCATGCTGCTTTATCTTCCACTGACTTGCCACCCATTAGCTCTGCAGAGTCAGGAACGCGCTGTCAGTTTATTTGTGGAGAATCTTTCTAATCACGAAAGCATTTGAAGCAGTTGAACAATTTAGATGAGATTACGCAAATGGGATTGAGTGTTGTGACTAGATAATTGTCCCTTTGCTTCGAGGTACGCGTCAAAGCAGAGACGAGGTTTCAGTTGGAATCAAAACTCCTGCAGATTGGGGCTTTTTTGTTACTGGTCGGTACAGAAACCAGTCGGTGAATCCTAGCAGCATCCTATCTGCACCCGGCAAGCTCTGAAGGGTGGTTTAGGGTCTGCTTAGGTTACAAACATCCCTGTGGCTGTTGAAATTCAAGGCAAACCTGAGCTCATTATCCTTTGTACGTGCTCTGAGGGCCCACACAGGTCTCCACAGGTTCCCCTGCCAAGCCCCACATTCAGGGAGGAAACAGGGATGAATGTAGGTGCCAACCTGGCAGAGGATTCAAACGGATCGCTCGAGTTCGAACACGTGAATAATCCCAGTGGTTTTAACTGAATGGCACAGTCACGTGAATTCCTAGCCAGCTCGTGGCCTTTGAAGCTGGTTTGGATTTAAATACTGCGGTGTAGGGTGGGGTTGTGCTGATAGCCCTATGACTCTGCTGTTACCATTAGCTACCTGCAACTCTGCTTAGAACTGCCTGATTTGGTTATCTGGATCAGTGTCTCTTAATTTAATTTCCTCTTGGTTGCTAATCAAGAAGGTGTTTCTCTTTGTCTGTCCTGTTTGTTCCTAAATGTGCAATTCTGGTATTTGGCTCTAATTTCATAGAATGGTTTGCGTTGGAAGGGAGCTCAGAGCTCACCCAGTGCCAACCCCCTGACACGGGCAGTGACACCTCTCACCTGACCAGGTTGCCCAGAGCCCCATCCAGCCTGGCCTTGAACTCTTGCAGGGATGGAGCAGCCACAACCTCCCTGAGCAACCTGTTCCAGGGCATCAGCACCCTCACAGGGAAGGATTTCTTCCTCAGATCTCATCTCAATCTTCCCTCTTTTAGCTTGAACCCATCCCAGTTGAATCATCACACTTTTAAGTTAAGAGCACTCAAAATCAGCACCTGCTTTTGCCAAACCGATTATTTGGGGCTGTCCAAAGCCAAACTACCAGTCCAATCTGCACACAGACCCTGGTGTGACAAGTCTAATGATCTACAAATTCAGTTGTTGTTTTCAAAGGTGATTTGGGACTGGATTTTTCAACTATATTCAGGCATCCAGACACGCAACTATTCCATCGTGTTTCCAACTGCCTTTTTAAACTGCAGGTACAGTCCTGCCCTGGTACCCATGTGGAATCCAGGACCAACCCAGAATGGGTTCAGGCATCACCTCCTGCTCATTCTCTGCAGTTCTCTCTTATATGCTGCCATGTGTCATTCTACAGTTTCCTGCCTGCCAAATTTTGCTGTCCATCTGAAATGCCTCCCTCGTACCTGGTGTTATATTCATAGAGTCATGGAATGGTTTAGGTTGGAAGGGACATAGAGATCACCCTGTTCCAGCCCGCTGCCGTCGTCAGGGACACCTCTCACCAGACCAGGTTGCCCAGAGCCCCATCCAACCTGGCCTTGAGTACTTTAGCGTTAATGCAGTGAGTAAGTCAGAAGAAAAAGAGGTTTGTATGCTGCCTTGTTCGGGTTAACCTTTATTTTCAGTACTAGCACCTAAGATCTTCTAAACAGAGAGGGGAGGCAAGGGGATCTCAAGTCTAACAAGAGCTTTCTTTAAAGACTTAGATTGCACTGTAGGAAATAAGAAGCAGTAATCAGGGGGAGCTCTTCATTCTCATTATCGGTCCTTGCTGTCTTGTTTCTCACAGTCAAGGGTTTGTGTATAACCAGCACAGCCTCTGTTGATTCATCATAGAATGTACTTAGTTGAAAGAGACCTCCAAAGGGCATCTAGTCCAACCCCCATACAACAAGCAGGGCCAGCACTCATCAGCACTCATCAGGTTGCCCAGACCTCTAGCCAGCCTGACCTTCAATGGCTCCAGGGATGTGGCCTCCACACCCTCTCTGAGCAGACTGTTTGAGGGATCCCCCATCCTCAGATGCAATGACTTTTTCCTCCTGTCCAGCCTCAATCTGCTCTTTTCCAGCTTCAAACCATGACCCCTTGTCCTATCATTCCTTGCCCTTGGGAACAGTTTTTCCAAGCCTTCTGACAGCCCCTGTCAGATATATTGAAGATTCTCTTTGTTAGAGATTGCAACCTGCC